>JAQIWH010000815.1:0-39986 GCA_034695005.1 Cryptops parisi | reverse complement strand
TATCCGTATATAACGATATGTAAAGAGTATGCTTGAAAAGCATTTTTAATAATGTATAGTACTTGTTTTTTATTTGTTTTTTTTATTTTTGAAAGAAACTGCCGAGTGAATTATAGGTTAATGACTATGCTGTAGATTGTTATTAAATTAAGGTTTGAATTTTCAAACCACACGCTGAGTACGATTTTGAAGTTAACTCGGGTCTCGTGTTATGAAGCTCGTCAACGTTAATCTCTCGCCACTGCAGTTCGATTTTCATTAAATATTTATTGGTTGCTGTTATTTCGCCATCCTTTTGGACTGTTTTGAAATTAAAGGGTTTCGAAACCAGCGGTTTAGCTTTTTCTTTCATTTTATATTATTTTTTTTTTTGGAAATGTGGTGTTTTGAACCCTGTTCGAAGATGGCGTGTATTTTAATCCCGGAACGATTAACAGTTGGGCTGAAAATGAATAAATATAAAAGGAAAAAATAAGTGAGAAGAAGAGAAATGGTGGTTGGTGTTGGTTTATGGAGAAAAACGAAGTGGAAGGAGAACCCTCCTTTTATTGGCGATTCGTGTTTCCATTTTATTAATACCAGGTGGCAGCTTAACAGCGGGAACCTTCTCTCAAGGATTCGTAATTTGGGCCATTATGGATCTTTTAACATGAATCATTCCGAGGGCCCCCATCCATTGGTTGTCTGGGGCCAAACGGCTTAAAAGGCGAAACCGGAAGAGTGCAACTCGATTTAATTAGTTGGAACAGCACAAAAGGGCGGATATTAAACGGCTCTCCCGACGAAACTGAGTGCAACTTTTGGGGGGTCTTTTGTGTCGAATGACCACGAGGATTAGGAAACGGGCTAACTAGATCAACTCCGGGGAAAACTACTACCTGGAAAAAGTTTTAACCTCACTTTGGCTCTTTGGTATCACCTTTTCGAAATTTCTCGACAACCCATCCGTTTACGTTTGGGGTATAGCCCTGTTTAAGAACGAAGGTCGTTAACGTGAATGGGAATTGTTTTTTGTTTATTAACGTTTCAGAAGCACGTTACTCGTCCCAACGATTGTTATAATGAGACCTTTTTTTTCATTATAGGCCTACTCATTATATTAGCTTACTCAAAAAATTGAATATCGAATTGAATAAAGATTAACCTAACTTTTAATTCGCATAAATCAACAAACATGCAGAAATCAAAATGGACTTTTTTTGCATTATGTATGTACATACAGTATATTTGTATATGACAGTACAGTATAAAAAGAGTAGATCCTATGCTTAAAATACCTTCTTAATGTACTTGTTATGATGATGATGTCTAAATAACCGATCTTGGATCTTTTTAGATTTAATAATAATAATAATAATAAGTTTATTTTTGTTCCAAATTGAAACACTATGTACACATACAAATAATACAAGATATACAGGATAACACAAAAACACGAAAACTCAGAAAGACAAAAAATTAGAAAAATATACATTAAAAGCCGCTCAAGGGGGCAAGTTAGATTGATTTTAAAATTAGATTAAAAAATTTAGTATTCTGACTTTGCCATTGACACTTATGATGGCGTCATTATTGCAGTGCCTCGATATAACAATGATCTCTGCGACGAGTGACACATCTCTGCGTATTGTAATATGCTGTGTAGGCTTACTGTAATATCTGCTCTACGGCGCTTTGTTAATACGGGCTTTTTCAATTGTGGTCATTTTATTGTTTTAGACAATAGCTCCCCTTTTAAGGCGATTTTTCGAATGCAGCGTTTTCAGATTTTTCTCAAAGTTCAGTAGTTCATTTATTTACTTTTTCGACACACGTTCATCAACCTAGTGTTATTGAGCATCTAATAAATGCCAGATAAATCGAGTTTTTAGACTTATAAGTGCTGACAAATGAAAAAATAGACTTGCTTCGCTTTAAGTCGGGTTTCGCTATACAACAGTGGTCTGTTCTTGGCCTGCCGTATTAACGGGACAGACTGTTGATGAGTGAGCAGGCTCATTTCATTAACAGGTATGTTAAAGGCTTTGTCGTATGTGAAAAGATGTAATGCAAAATTTTTAGTTAACTCTTGATCTTGGAGACTGTAACAAAAGACCTTATGAGTGCTGACGTGACTCATTAACAAATTTGGACAAGTGTGTAAAAGGCAATGTAATCGAATGTTTGGTTTGTGAATTAACCTAATTTTAGTATACTGTAATATTATCCAATTTATTCAGGGGTGTCACTGGGGGTGTGTGAAATGCGGACGGCACCAGATGATTCTAAAAGAGGGGAAGGGACTCTGAGATGTATGCAAAATGACTGTTTACAAAATGTTTGTGCATTATTTCAGCAGAAATTTATTATTTTAAAAAATCCTGTAGTTATAATAACCACGAAAACATTTTTCGTAATAATGGATTTTGTAATAAAACTTTAATAATGTAAAAAGTTTCGCATATGCATCAGTATTCGCCAGTTGGCTGTAAGCAATGCGTTGTGTTATGCTGGAAAGCTTGTCATAGCTGTAGCAAAGCGCTGTATTATACAGGAAAGCACTACAAGTCGCGTCATACAGAAAAGAATCGAATTCCTGATATATCACTCAAAATTTTTTTGTTTTAGTGATAACTTGATTGTGTTGGGCGACTTTAATACACCCTATGACATTTATAATAGAAATACTAAACTTCTTAATGCTTTCCTAGTGGGATTCCATTGCTAACCCCAAATCAACGTATCGACAAGAATTACTGCCAGTACTTCCAGTACAATAGATCAATTGTACCTTACGCCTCTTTTTGCCTCAGTGCCACAGAAACGTACCCCTTCTATTTCCTCGATCATGTCATTATCTTAGCTGATATTGAACATTCAATGAAAACTAAAAAAGACAGCATCAATATCGAGAATTTCTCTTCCTATTATTTTTACTATAAGTTTGTTAATTGGAGTGCAGTCTCTGATCTCGTTGATTCTCAGTCACCCTCATGGATACAAGTTGCAAATAATAACCCTGACCATTGTCTTTCCTGTATTACTGATAACATTCAGAATATTCTCATTGAAAATGGAATGAATATACGCCATCAGCACACTTCAAAAAAAAAAGTAAATCGTTGGTGGACTTCTGAACTCTCTGATGTTCGTGATCGGCTAAACACGGCATACCATACTTGGCTTATCGATTCTTCTTTGGAAAATTTTGAAATTCTTAAAAAACTAAAACTGACTTATAAACATGCCATACGTTCCTCTAAACGAAAATTTATAGAGAAAAATAATTTTTTATGGAAGATAATGAAGCCCCCTTGTTTGAACAATAAGAGATTATTGCCTAAGAAAGATTACATACCCTATCTCAAGTTGCGTGATGACCCTTGTAATATGAATAAGAAGTGTAATATGAATAGTATTAAATTTAACCAAGTCCCGAACATCCTTAATGACACAATTACTTGTGAAACCGTCAAGAAAACCATTTCTAAGCTATCGAATAAAAGCACTTTTTTTTATGACGTATTAAATCATACTATAATATCTAAGATTAGTTTCACAATTATTACAGTTATCACTCAATTAATTAATATTATAAAAAGAACAAAAATATACCCTGAGTACTGGAAGATTGCCCGTGTTGTTCCTACCTACAAAGGGGACCCTATTGACTGCTTTCTATCTTTTCGTCCTGTTGCCAACCTTCCCATGTTGTCTAAAATTGTTGATAAGATCTTGTTTTCGGAATTAAGTGAATTGGCAGATAAGATTTGTCATCCTAACTCCTATGGTGTCGTAAAAAATAAACCTTGCACTTCATTGCTTATTGCTATATACTTAAAAAATTCTACGTGGGTATATCTCTAATAATACTTATATTACAGTTTTAACTACGGATGTGAGCAAAGCATACGATTGCTTATCTCGACCCTCCATCATTCGGGAATGCATGGCTCATGGTGTATCCGCTGATATGCTTCTTATATTAAAAAACTTTGTCAAATCATTATTTTCAAATGACTCACCATAATGATACCCTAACACGGTCAAGTCATGGTGTAATACCAGGCTCTGTAAATAGTTCTTTACTGTATTTTTTGTTGCAAGTACTATCCATCAATTAGAATTACACTCTGAAATTTTTAATTATGTTGATGTGAATTTTTTGTTTTTTACACATGGCAAATATGAATCCCACCTGCTTCAGACCAACATCAAGGATGATATTAGTGAAATCCAAGATTGGTGTGATTCTCATTCACTTATACTAAATCCTTTGAAAACCTCTACTCTCACCTTTTTTAACCCTTCTGCTCGTAACAATCAACCAGCAAAAATGTTGGGACTTACATTTTATAGGTATTTGTTTTTTGGTTCCCATATTGATCATATTAAGAAAAGATTAAATAGAATGGTGTACATGGCAAAAAGATTGAAAAAGCTTTTAACTTATAAAGAAAAGAAAATTGTTATTAATTCTAAGGTTATATCAATTACGCAGCATGCTATCTGCATATGGTCTGATGCTACCAAGTTCAGAATAAAAAGTCTCACTGTTTCCTATAATCGAATTATACGTACGATTTTCAAACTTGGACTGTACAGCTCTATTTCATTGTTTTTGAGAGTGCGAGGCATCATGACCATCCCCCAACTTTGCTGTTTTTACAAGCTTCTGGAAGTGGCTAAAGGTTGTAGGGTCTCCTCTCATCCTCTTCACTTCTTAGCTTCTTATGTAGTAACATCTCCAGACACTCGATAGTGTAAAAGGTTTAAGTTTAATCTTAATACTGACATTCCTAGACATTGTAGTTTTTGTTTTCCTTTTAATACATTGAAAGTTTGGAATGATCTTCCTTATCAGATTAGGAAAGTTGCTTTTACGTGCCTCCACAGGGAGTGCAGTATTTCTTGTCATCACTTTAAGAAACAACTTAAAAAACACATATTGCATGGTAATATGTATTGAGACTTTTACTTAGAATTGTTTTAATATTATTGTTTTTTTGAGGTTTATTTGTTGTTCAAATATTCTTTATTGCACTGTATTTCCATTTTTTTGTACATATTTTTCAGCGATTTGTTGTATTTTATAATTGTCTCTATGGGACGCAAAATAAAAAAAAAGCTAAAAACAATGATTAAACCATGTGATGCGATTACTATAAGTGAACTTTGTATTCCTCACTAACTTCTTAATGACTATATAGCAGAAATATCTGATGGATGTTTCACGTGCTTTTTGGAACTTTCTAAGACGCATGACGCTTCGAATAACGTTTTTTGTATACGCTTATCAAGGTTGACACTGTGTGGGTGAGACCATAAGTTATCATCGCACTGGGTGATACCAGTGACGCCACTGAATCTATTTCTTTAAACTGCAACTTAAAAATAATGTTTAGAAACTATTATGGTTATAAAAATTTCACAAAATGTTTTAATTATTGCAAGAAAACGTAATGGGTAAAGAATCCTCATGCATGCTATATGGTTATCACATAATAAATTAACGACCAAATGCATTTTTCTCCCGCGCAAGCATAACGGGGAACTTTCAGGTGCCCATCCAGGTAGTGAGTGGGTGCATAGCACCCAGGACTTCGTTTCTATGGGAGCCTTCCGATCACCCATGGAGTCGGCACCGCTGACCACACCCCCAAAGAGAAAGCCTTTAACTCGTCACTTTGATGATAAAGTAATAAGGGTTTTTTCGCTGATCGATTTTATCTTTGGCAACGTTAACTTTTTCTTTGATGCCAATCGAAGTAATCTAAAACGCACGAGATCTTTTTTCCTAATCTCCGAACCTTCATAGCAACGAGTTATGGGCCACCGGTTTACCAGTTGCGACCTCTATAACAAGGCTTCACCTTATAGGCCATAGGCGATTAATGCGGCTTTCCTACAAAAGCTATTATGCACGTTGCATCAGCTTTTCATTACATGGTGATTCGTGCGTAAGCTACAAAATCCACCGTTGATTCAGTAGGGATTATTGTACTAAAATGTAATCATTTTTAATTGAATAACACCGAAGATTGAAACAGTATGTGTCGTCGACAAGAAACACAACCGAATCAATTATAGAACTTTCTCTATTATCTGGCACTGAAGTATTCTTTATCTGGAACAGTAATTGACGATTATTGACAAGTGGTTTTATTATTTTTTGTTTCATCGTTGTTTCACTGGGGGCACATCGAGGGGCTGGTCACCTGATCCTGGATTTGCTAATATTTTATATTGAACTGTTCGCTTCGTCCAAAAAAGTTTAGTTTTCTTGCGGTGTGTTGTTGTTGTTGATTGTAAAGACTGGCCAGTGTTTAGCAGCATTAAATCCGTTACCATCTGTCTTTGTGGAAAGGCTTTGGCCGCCATAAATCAAAGGAGATTAAACATTTGTTTACTTTTGGCTGCTCCGAGATATATCTACTTTCGAAAGCAAATCCTTTCGGACGAAGAAATGACTCGATTTATTACCGTTGCTGAGGTAATTGAAAATGATTGCAACTAGGTAGGCTGCTGAAAACCCGAAAATACGAAACCGCCACCGATTAATCTTTGACCAAGTTCTAGTTGGCTATTTATTCTACTAAACGAATATTTGATTCGAACGATGCCGTAACTCTTTTCCCATAGCTGTTAAAGATGCGCCCAAATATGGAATAATCTACGTGTTATATAGAGTTGTCATGAAATTTTAACAACTTCCGATTTATATTCGATAGTAACAAATTTGTTAAGAACATTAAAAATTTAATTTAGTGACAGTTTTAGAGAGTTATTTGTAAACACCCACACATTGTCTAACTGCTGTATTCCGAAAGTAACACACGTAACACTTCTAAGTGAATTTGTTTCATTGATTATGTACCTTGTCACTTTGCTTCATTGTCAGACAATTTCTAGATGAAAATAAATGTCCTAACAGGTGGATTGGAACAGGTGGACCGATCTTTTAGTTACCACGTTTTCTAGATTTGAGTTCTTTGGATTTCTTTCTATTGGTACATGCTAAAACTAGTTTATTATGCTCTTCATATAGTATGCCATTCAATCCTCAATAAAGTTAATAAAATAATAATAATTTACAGTCGTTTATGAGAATATATTGTCTATTGTAGTCCAACTTACCAAAAAACACATAAAACTAAAACCGCATAAATTCTTCAAATAAATAAAAAACCGCATATGTCCAATGTAAAAATAAAATTGCGTATATAAATAAATAAATCGAAAATTGCAGAAATCAAAAATGGATTTTTTTTTTCATTATGTATGTACATACATACAGTATAGGCATATCTGAACAGTATATAATTAAAAGGCATTTTTAATATGTTTGTTTAACAAAATCTTGCTCTGTAGACTATTTTCTTACTAGGATAAGTAATGAAATTCAGGGTTTTACTAAAAAATGATAATTTGCAAAACGTATTTGTTCAACTTCAGAATCGTATTTCAGTTTGTATACGCTATAGCGGTGGACATGTTGAAACATTTAAAACCCAAGAATATAAATTGTACGGTACTGAAATTCTAATTCTACTGTCGCCGTTAAACTGTACTAAATTAATTCCCTGTTTTATAGTTGATTTTATCATGTATAGATCGGAAGTTACGAAAATTTAAAACACCACAAGGACTTTATAATGACCCTGTATATTTTATCGAATGGGTTTAGCGTTGAATCCCCCCTTCCCCTATTTTATTTTTGAAAATTATTATCGTTTTATTTATACTGTAGAGTTAACGAAATTTTACTGCCCGTCCATTAAGTGGCGATAATCGCGTCTAATAAACGCTGCAACGGATTTGAAAACTTTTCGGGTGTTATATACAATGTTGAAGTTTGTTATCGAGCTGCTGAATATTTGTATAATAACATTCGAAAAGAGCGGATACGAAATGCAGAGGGCTGGGGTATTCTTTTTTTGAAGAAGAAGAAGAGGAGGACGAAGAAGAAGGAGGAAAAAAAAATTGTTTAATGACATCCTGAGCAGGAAATTTGGGAAATGGAACGTCGAGCTCAACTCTTAAGTTGAGAATTTTTTTATAGTCGGAGCTGTGCAAATTTGGCGCATAAAATTTTCCCCTCGACTTTTAGTGGTCGTAAAGATAGGACATTTTCTACCTGAAAATCTCTGCCCACCTGTCGTCGAGCGACAACTGGTGACAAATTTCTTGTTGGGGTGTGCAAGAAGGGTTTTTCAGACAAGAGGTAGGTAGGGAAGGAGGGGGGGTGAATGTATATATTGAGAACGAGAAAGGAATGGCAAAAAAAAGGTAAACATGTTTGCCAATGCGAAACGAGTATTAACAACGTCTAATATTGTATAGTTTAGAGCCTCTACTTTTTTCTTCTTCTTAAAGACAGGCCGTAAAAACAGAAATTTTGCTGAATTTCTTTTTTCTGTTCGCTGACTGTGTGGTCTGATGTAATATTTAATGACGGTGAGCGTGGTCTTAAGCTAGGGGAATGATTTTTTTTTCTTGCACCGTAAATAGAGCTGAATACGTCATCTTTCGTTATATTAAAATTACTTCTTTATAACTCGGGAGATTAAATATACGACACATTACTGCTTTATAACTAAGATGTAATTTTGTCGTGAAAGTGTGTAGATTAATTTTTTTGTGTGTGTATTTAACAGCGGATTTTCAAATAATTTTCGACAAACCGTACACCCACATTATTGCATGACGTTATATGAAAGTACTATGACGACACCGATCTTTAATTTAGGTTTAAATTCCCTTTCGTTTAATCCTATTTCATTGCCTGAGTCATTCTACAGTGTGTCAAAAAAGTTAATATACAGTATAGGATGTTAAGTTCTAACGTTGACGTTAGGAACCAAAATGCCGCCATCTTTCTTCCTTCTTCACGTCATACGCGCAAACTCGTGATTGTTTTCCTACCAACCCCACATTACATTACACTGGGTAAACAGATTAAAACATTGGTTTTAGTATCTTTAGGTGATGCTTTGTCAAGTGAATGAATTCAACTTGTTTTATACTGTATTTCGGTTATTTACCGATTTGTTTGATATCTGTTTAATATATCGTTTTTCTTCATACTTATTAGTAATTTTTTAAAAAAAAGTTTGCCAAATGTTTTGTGAAGAAATTTCCTTATTCTAATTTTATTTTTTGAATTGAAGGGCTCGGGGCAGTAACCAGTCAGCTTATATTTTACACAAAAATTGTTTTGAACAGTGGAATATGCAAAATGTTTCAAATAAATCATTTAAATATGTACAGATCACTTTGTTAATACATTTTTTGCCAAAATAATTTACTGGTATTTATTTTCACAGTGAAGAAAAATGTAAAATGGTGTTCACTGTTATTTGTTCTAAAATCAGAACACAAAAAATAGTAAAGAACTGCCGGGCAGCTGTGAAGCTAACTTGGCTGATGCACCCAAGTGACTGTCAGCGTCATCTATGATAATATCTCGGTATCTGAACATCAGATTGGTTTGTTTCTTGCAACAAACGACTTAGAATTTCTAAACAATTATATCCATTGAAAAAAAATGATTTTTGGCAAAAACATGGAGCTGACCGATTTACTTCCCCCGAGCCTTTGAATTGTAATCGCAATATGGACGTAATAGTACAATAGTTATGTAAACCCCGTCTGAAATTTTTGGTTAGACGATTTAAGCAATTTGTGGACAACTATAACTTTAGCATTTTGCCAACTAGTTGTCATTGGATGGGCAAAAAACATAGGTCACAGTTCTCCACAAATTGTTTTTGATTGCCCAATCAAAAAATGAAGTATCTCAGGCGGCCTAAAGAGTACTGTTGTTTAGATTTTGTTGATGCAACGCATGAATGAGGAACAAAATGGAAATCTCTCTTTAGTGCGTTTGGCTGAAAGTTTTGGTGGTTTATCAGTAAAGAGGGAGAGTTTCGGTTTTCATTTCGAATCTCAGCATGCATGAGGATGATCGAACTAATCTACAGTTGTCTGTTGCAGTTTTCAATGACGGTGGATGGGGTGTATACTGAACGTGGCACCACTGCTGGTATCTTTTCCATGCTCTCGAGCAACGTTGTCTATGTCGGGGGAAGTGACAACACCGAGGGACTCCCGGGATCGCGCATCCGAAGCAATTTTGTTGGCTGTCTACGCAAGGTACGTACTATATCCCACAGTTATAGTAGTATGAACGTGGTGGAGAAAGTATAAAATGCGTTAAATCGATACTCCGTTCTTGTTTCTACGAGCGTATTTTTCGCACTGCTATTTTCACGACTGGTATATAAAATTCACGCTTGTTGCTGTTGTTTGTTTGTTTGTTTGTTTTTTCTTCTCTTCGTAAATTTCTCATGAAATTAAGAGTGACGACCATGTTAAAGCCATAGGATTCTTGAGCTATATGGTCCAAGGCATGAATTTTTTAAGATGTTGAATAGATTTTTGTTGTAGCTCCGAGTCTTTGTATTAATTAAACAGTAAATAATTCACACTGATCAAGTGTGAATGTGGTAAAGTCGATATTCTATTTTGCATCTATTTTTGTAACGTTTTTGTACAGTACACTCTCACTTATATTTGTCCGATCCAGAAATTTTCAAGCAACCGGCATCAATTTGTAAATTTAATTGCACGCGATTGTTGGTTTGTATACTGGTTCACATAAACATTTCAATTCAAAAGGATCGTTTATCCAATGTAAAGGCTGGTAGACCCAGTGTTTGGTGAGGCAACTGGAGCAATTTGTGGACACCAACTTCTTGTCAATCACTTTTCATTAGTTGGGATAGGAGTTGTCATCATAATTATCCACGAATTGCTCCTCTTGCTACATCAAAAACAGCGTTTGTCAGGAGGGCTTTAATACTTTTTTAAAATACACGAATAACACTTTGTATTCATGACATTAAATTATTTTTCCCCTATTTTTTTTAAACGTTACGTCAAGCACGAATACAGTACATTAGTTTTATCTCTTTGATGACATTATATTTGGTGACATTGATAACATTATATCTGTTTGCTTTTATGCACCCGGTTAATTCAGATAACCGGCAAGATAATCGAGAGTTCACTGTACATGGACGGAAAAAACAAATGGTGCAAATGGACGGAAAAAATTTAACACAATGTGATCGGGAATGATGACTTTCTCCGAAGTGGTGATACAGTGCAATCCGGTTATTACAATCATGGATAATGTTATCAATCGGCTATTGGTATCATGATCAGTCAGTCCCAGAACACTGGTTAATGTTCTTTCATTCATTGTTTAAAGTTATCAGCCGGTTATTATCATCCAAAGTGATTCCGTACTAAAGTGATCATATTAACCGGATTCTACTGTATTAACCGAATTATTCATGATCGCAATAGTCATATGCAATTTTATTTTTGAACAAAAACATTGAAATGTCATAAAATTTTCTCTTATCAAACCATTCGAATCCTGTAATATTTTCACTTTAACCAATTTCAAGTTTTTACAATTGTAATTAGAATTGTACTTTTTTTAGTTATTGCTGTAAGCTATTTTTTATCTTTATTGTTTTTTCATTTTAGTTTTTTTTTTTTATCTTTATTCATTTTTTGATAGTTTTCTCCTTATCTTCTTTCAGTATATTTTAATTTTTTTTCTTGAACAAACTTATCATGCTAGTGGTTTGAAGTAATATTTAGAGTTAATAAGAACAATGATGAACTGTTTCTCACTGTTTTGTTTTAAAATAAGTTGAAATTCCATTTTTTGTTATACAGTATACACACATACACACACATATATATTTATCCGTGTGAATTAAAGACCTATATTTCCATTTCTGTTCAAGGTTCATTAGAATTAAAGGAAGTTTTGTACAATCTTTGAAGAACCATTTTCTCCATCAGATCCATTCAAATTATGTTTTTTGGAGACGAAGGATTGTCTTTTTGCCTCGAGGTTTCGAAACTCAATTTTCTTAGATCAACGACTTTGGTTGGTTTTTTATTTTCTTTATTTTATGTAGTTTTTTTTTTTATATTTATTTTTTGTTTTTTCCATTTTTGTGGGTAATGAAAAAAATTTAACGAGGTAGAAAAAGGGCGATAATGTGTAAAAAAATTAAAAAATATATATATATGGAAGCCAAAGATGGGATTCAGTCCCTTGTGCAACGAATTGTTCCCTAGCACCAATTGAAAGTTGGTTTTGTCGATCAAATAGAAAATCCTTTCTCAATTAACTAGATGTCCCTAAAGAATCCACAACCTATAAATCAAACGATTTATTCTTTGCACAGTTTTGTTCTTTTTCATTTCTTTTATTTCTCTTTCTTTCTATTTATATTATATATTTAATGTGATTTTTCACGCTTTTTTTTATGTGTGTGTGGTTCATTGTACTTTTTTTTTTGGGGGGGGGGGTAAAAATGGAATGTCTGAATGTTTTTGTTGTAACAGTTGGAATTGATGGTTTTTTTATCGATTTCTTTTCATACGGTCTTGTTTGTGTTTTTTTTTTGGTACGTGAATTCTTGGAATTTTCCTTTTCAACTTCCTGTGCGTCTAAGTTCTGAAGAACGAACACTGAATTGTGAAACGTTGGTAGTAGTGGTACTGTTCGCCATGTTTTAAGTGGGTTTTTGAACAGGAAATGTGTTTTATTGTAGCCCGTAACTCGTTTCTTCGAAGATTGAGCAACCGTAGTAGTTTTCTACAATAGACATCTAAAAAAAGAATCAGGATCGTCATAGGTGTACGTAATCATTGAGGACATTTCAAACTAAAGTTGCAGTGCTCTCGTCACTATTCGGAAAATCGCATGAATTTTCTCGCTACTAACGAGCATCTGGGAGAACATCACCTCGCCGCATAATAGCGAAATTGCATTTAAAGAACACGGATGTAAATGGAGGACTCCCCGTATCGCCAGAGTGGATTTGACAACGTGAGTTTTCGAAATCAACGTGATACGGTCTCCAGACGCGTGTAACTTGTTTCCTCAATGATTCGATGAATGAGGAACGAGGCATTGTTTAACATGGTTGAACCAGAATGTTGGAGGACGAGTTATGGGCCACCCACTTGTGTTTTATTCGGTCGTTGTTGGAATTTCTCATAATAAAGCTGTTGAGAACTTCCAAGAAATGTACCACTCTTAAGCTATTAATTCACTCGATTACAAACTGCTTTGCTAGTTTTTGCTGAAGAAGAAAACACTGGTTGTTCTGAAACGTTGGTTCGATTTTGCTATCTTTTAACAGTCTTTTTTTTTGTGTGTGTAGAAATAAGTTTTGTTCGTAGTGAAACGGGTTGGTTTCTATACGATCATGGGAATGTTTTATGAAGTCTTTTAGAAGTTTCAAAGAGAGAAAACGAGAAGGAAAAAACAAACGGAATTGCCACATTTGGCTATTATGCCTCCGATTTACGATGGTTCTTGAACCGCTTAAGAACCAGTTGGTAAGCTGCAACATTGGAAATGCCACTTTTACTCCAACCATTTTCTTTTCCTAAATGACTCTCGGAAGAAGAAAAAATGCTTCCCACATCTAAAAACTTAGAAAAAGAATTGTCATTCATGGCTCATTCGCTTTCGGGTGAGTCGCCATAGCTTCTCTTTACTCTTACCTTTTTCTGTTCTTAGACTTCTCTCTCATGTTAAGCAGGCAAATAACTATTTTTTTGGCCATTTTTTCCTTCTGTTTTTGTTCTTTAACCTCATGTAAGTTATCGTGAATCTTACTTGGTGGCCAGACGTTTTTAACTCGCAATCAGGTTTGGAATTATCAGTTCACAAGAAGCAGACGTTCAGAATTCTTTTCTTTGGTTCGAAAGAACTTTGCAACGAGTGTGTATGTGTGAGAGAGTGTTCAATTACTACCTGGTACATTGTGTTTCTGCACTTCACCCTTCTCAAGTGTTCTCTCTCAACCTACTTCCCCAGGTGGAGTTTACAGCCGACAGCCTTAATCTGAACCTGATCGAACTTGGGCGTGTTGGCAACAAGCTCATCAGTGTGCGAGGCAATATGCAGTTCATGTGCCAAGAAGTGGAAGCAGCCGATCCCATTACTTTCACCAATAAGGAGTCTTTCCTGGTAAGAGACATTTTTTTTTCTTTTTCTTCTTCTTTTATTTTCTTTCTTTATTTCTTCCATAATTTTTTCCTTGTCAAAAAATCCCTTTCCTAATATCTTTAATAAAAAGATGCTTTCCATATTAAACGGAAAGCGCTAATGTAGTGATTACGATTTTCTCGGTGTTTTCTGTGGGGAAATGTTGCTCGTTTTAATTTTTTTGTTTTTTGTTTTTGAGGAAAGGAAGAGTTTGGTATATTATTTATATATATATATATAAATATCAGCAATGTTCCTATATGCGCGAATAATCACTTTTTTAATTCTCTTTTTATATATTTGTAATGGTGTGCATGCAATCTAAAAAATTGCATAGCCCTAAAGATATAAAATACTCGTGTTCATATTGATAAAAGTGGATAAAAATGCCACTTGGTTTGTCAAACATTTTTTGTCATTTAGATAGTTTACTATTATGGTGATTTTCATAACTAATTGAACGTTGCATGATGCACGATTTAATATCTTAGTTTGGTCTCTTAAAAGTCAGATCAGGAGCTCATAACTCGTCACTTCGGTTTATTTAAGAAAGAACACATGCGTTGCAGTTTACTCCAATGGGTGTCAAGCAAAATTCGTATTGTCGTAGGTAGAGTCTATGACATCATCGAGAAACTTATTCTCTAAATCATCCAAAGTGACGAGTTACTGGTCCCTGTAGTAAACTGTGAGTGATGAAACATCCACTGAACGGCAACATTCTAGTTGTCTATTCGTTCGGTAATAATGTGACTTCAGAGCGAATCGGACAAATGAAACAAATGCGAGGAACTTTTTTTTTAAATAAGAATCATTTCGGATAATTGGAAGCTGCAATGTAAACACTTTGGTCACCAATCTGATTGAACTATTGATCGTTACCATGGCAACGGTAGTTTGTTCTCGAAGCAAGGCGAGAATTGTAGAGACAATGAACAAACATGGCGGTGTTCTGGACCTACACGTTGTTTGCTGGGGCTGATTGGATGTTTAAATATCGTCACAGTGGATATTTCATCGATTTAGAATTTCTCGGTATATCCGTCATCAGTTGGCTGGATTCAGTTCAACTTCCGAGCATTGTGACTTTTAGTAAGTTGAATGGCGACTATAGAGATCTAGTCACCGAATTTCCGAGTAATGCTCTCAAGTTGAACAGGAATCGATATTTGAGTCTCATTCTATAAAAGATTCATATGTACTTCAGTAGTAAGTTCATTTTTGTTTTTACTATTTAATGAATCTTACAGTGGGGGGTTAACGTAGTGTTCTTTATTAGACGCTTTTTGCATGCTCTTTCGACGTTTGTTGCATCCGTTTCTTCTGAATCTTTGCACGGTCATTTCTTCAGTACTGGATACCTTTTCTGACTCGGAATTTATGATGTTATCAAAATTAAGTTCAAATTATTTTTTTTTTACAAAACAAGGGTTATGTCGACACGAATTTTAGACTTTTCCAACCGTATAGTACAACTGTACACCCTAATATCATTTTTCCAAACAATTATTTTATTTTGTTGAAAAATCTCATTGATTATCGGGTGGTGGGCAGAGTTAATTGAGGAGTTGAGTGAAAAAACGGCGTAAATCCACTTACGTCGTTATTCCTAAAATGCATTAATTGAATCGTTTTAGACCAGTCTATAGTATAAAGAGGTTGCCTATAATTTGTACTTTCCGACTTTTTGGAGCAAGAACATTGAACGCGACAATTGTAAATCTGAAAATTTTATGATTTCTTTCTTTTTGTCGCTTCACGTTCTGATTGTTCCACTTTAAAAACAATGGAAAAGATCTATGGAAAAACAGTGTCAATGCATTTATAAATTAGCACGATATTTGGAATAACTGCGTAATTGAATTTTTAAATTAGCCCGTAACGCAAGACCTGTCGATTCAAGTTAACAGATTTTATTGCAAAACCTGTTCATTTCGTTCTATAAATATACAGTTGAAGGATTTTAATTTTTAATCTTAAATTTGAAGGTGCCAGAAGTTTTTTGTCCTTTTTAGTTAAGTGAGCCGTCATTCCACCCAACTCCTCAATAATTTTGAATAATTATTTTTATACTTCAGAGTCAAATGTGGTAATAGAAGTCACTTTTACACAGTTCTTAGTGGGTCTTGTGGGTAATCTTTCATTTTGTAAATTTGGATTTTTGTTTTTGAAATTTTGGTTTCAGTGATTGGTATCGGTGCAAAACACCAAATGAAAAGAAATGCTTTTCTCTCAGTTTTCTTTGTTTATTTTTTGCTATTTGTTTCTTCCGAAGCACAGCCTTCCTCCTTCCCTACCATAGGGCACAAACACACACACACAAACTCCCCCCCCCCCCTTTCAGTTGGTAGTGAGTAGGCAGTAAAAAGCACTCTTTTGTCTGGCACTATATAGGGTACTCTTAGACGCGGGGACTCTATTACCTTTTCCACAGCGGATTCCTTCTTGGTACGTACCGCGATATGCACCCACGCAATCTTTCCTCATTACTTTCTCGTAATGTTTTTGTTATTTTGTTTTTTTCATTCTTCTATGAAAAAAAAATACTTGGTCCTATGGGTTGGTTTTCTTATATACGTGTCTCTTTTTTCTGCAATTGTCTGTAAAATTGACTGCATCCCTTCCCCAACAAACCAGTTGTGGAACTACCCTCATTTATTTATTAACCGACTTCAAAAAGAAGGAGGTTAACAATTCGACGCGTATGTATTTTTATTATTATTTTTTTATGTATGTATGTGCATCCATCATTCATAAACCGCTGGTCCAATTGGGACTAAACTTGGGGGATTGACTTAGAATACCTCACAGGTGGTCCCACAAAAATTTGCAACGCCTATGCTAAAAGGGGGTGCCACCACACCGACTTTAAAAGTTGCACAGAAGAGTATAAAATAATTTTATTTTAATTCAATTACGGTAAACGTTACTCAATGCTATTATAAATTAGTTTTGATGATATTTAACAAAAATTATCATTTCAAGATTAATAATAATAATTTCAATAATTGAATGGTAATGTTTTTCTATTTCAAGTTTTTATTTCTATGTGTAGTTCTTAATATTGTGAAATTATATTGATATGAGTTTTTAAGACCTGTACATTTGAAGTCGGTGCAACACATATGTATACAAACGTTTATAACCAATATGCGTTGCGCCGACTTCAGATGTACAAGTCTTAAAAACTCATATCAATATAATTTCATAATATTAAGTACTATCAAAACTAATTTTTACAAAACAATTTTCGACTATTTGAAGCAGTTAAAACCACATATTACGATATCTCATTAAAAATATATACATATTATGTACGTATGCAGGCAAGGATCGATAAACATTACACTATGGGAGGTAACAACAAAGTACGTCTCATTCAAGTGTGTACTAAGTGATTATATAATTATGATGGACAGTTTTATGTTTTGAGTTTGTTAAACTATTTTGTTTATTATTATTATTGAAAAGTGTAAACTGTGAATCTTGATCGTCGTTAATCCGATAATCCGTAGTGAAATCATGGTTAGATGATCATTGCATACATATATGTATATGATGCATTGACTATGCGTGAAATTTGAAACAACGATGCAGTATTCGAAATATGCAGTTTTGACAGTTAACGCACACGATTAACTATGCAGTTTATTTACATTGCTAACCGATACATTAAAAGTTCCAAATAGCTGGATCCAATAGCTAGAAGCCGTGAAATTGAGTTTCAAACTCAAAGTGAACTCCCAGTTATTCGGCGTTTATGGGAACGGAGTTTGTCGGTTACATGAATATGCCGATTGCCTGGAAAATGTTAATACAATACCCAAACGTAGAGGGATGCAACATAATTTATGCTTCAATGATATTTAGAATAAATAAATATGAAGGGCATTATCATTCGACACGAATTTAAATATGTAAACTGTAGTTAAATTTTATTTTGTTTATTTGACTTTAATTCTTTCATTTTGTCATCTTTGCGTGTTTTAGATGTTTTTGTAAAACACTATTGATCCTATTGGACTGATTTAAGTAAATATAGATAAACATTTAATTTCATTCAAACGTGTCAGATTTAATCCTACCAGGTTATCAATTACGTAGCTAAACTTGGTTAAAGGGTTCATTTAAGGGTTGTTTTCATTTCAATGAAAACGAGCTTTGTGTACAGATACAGCATGTGATTTGTTCATGATCAACCATCTGAAACATCATGTATGGCCCGGCGATTACTGTATTGTAATAAGGTTTTATGAAATCACATAATCGACAATGTAAAGTGGGAGCACGTTCACGTGAATTGAAACGTGTTTCAAAATGTTCACATTGAAATCGATGCCGGTTGGATGATAATTTCGAATGGTTGAGTGCCAGATAACAGAGTTCACTATTTAAAAAATTCGCAACTATTTTTTTTTTAAAAAAAGCTTTAAATTTTACGATATCATTATTATTAAAGTGTATATTTATTTAATTTTAATTTATTTTTATTTTCTTAATCTCGTAGGGACGGATAAACAGTACCAATTACAAAAATGCAACAAATTTTGCAACAAAACTTGTAGTAGAATGAATTGGTAACCCTATTGGTGGTTAGTTGAAAGTTAATTTTGAAGTCATTTGCTGGTCTTAGGGATGCAGTTGATGATGATGATGATAGTGGTGGTGGTTGCAGGAACATTATCTTTTAAATGAGGGGTGGTATGTATTGGTGACTTGAAGTTGATGATGATGCATGTTGACACGTTGATCGAAAGGTCTCGTATTGATTTCGAACGCCGACCCTATCATGAATAAATTTTGCAAAACTAATTTCATTTTGCCTTTATCTTCGGTTTCGCAGCGCTGCACTTTGTACTTAAACGACCGTCGTGTACAAACGTCGCCTCCCTTACATAATACATTCATCACGTGATAATGTTAAGGCACCTCTTCCGAACGGCAAACACACGTCGGACCAACTTATCACTCATTCATAAATAAACACAACATTCAAGTTGGATTTTATGTTTACGGAAGTGACATTAATATATCATGTCGATTGAAGGAACAACACGTGTTATATTATGTGTTATCAAAGAGTTGGCCACGGTTGATGCTATAAAGATATAATTTATTTAAGAGATATTTTGATTATGATTATTATGGAATTATTGATGCGACCTGCCGGTTGTTAGTGTGAAAGTTTAAAGACGTTTTGTTTTTGTTTTTTGTTTTCAATTTTGTCGTACGCTACATATTAGCTGAAAACATATTTGAGTTTGGAACATGTTTGTCTTGTAATGTGATCTAATTTCGGAAAAGTTTGATGGGTTAATTGTGTATTCGGTGACGGTGGTACGGCGATAGTTGGCTAATGCGGAGTGGCTGTTAATTCTAATCAATGTGGTTACGAGCTGAACTGATAAAAGACATGTAAATTTAACAAGAGAAACATGATTGACAAGCGACTCGAATTTTATCGAAAACTTGACATCTTCATGATAAGTCACAAATTATTCACGCGTTTGTGAAGCAGTCTTTTAAACAAGTTATCTATACCTCGAACAAACCTCCGAGTTATCTCGGATGCATTATTCTTGGTAAATTAAGAAAATTATAATAGTTTATACGTCAGTAGGCTACATGTGAAGTAACGTTAAAATGTCCCATAACAAAGTTTTTTATCAGAAAAAAAAATTAGTGTCGAATGAAAACTTTACGAGAATAGTAATAGTAAGCTACAATAGGCCTACGTGTTCTGCTTTGAGTGAAAATTGATGGAAATATTAAAGTTAACTTCTACAACATTATTGATTTTGTAATATTATTATTCGTGGACATTGATCGACGTGAATGTAAAACCACAGTGAACACGGGTCAGAAAAATGTCACTAGGGATCACATTAAATGAGTTTCGGTTGCGTGTGATTTGAGCAATTCTAAAGTCAATTGAAATCTATTGACTTTTTATTCCAATATAATTGATTTAGCATTTAGTGCAATACCGCAGTGAAGTAAGAGGTTTAGAAATATGCCACTAGGGTTCATGTTAAGTCCATGTTTGCGTGCGATTTGAGTGGTTCGGGGGTTATTTTTGAGTTCCATTAAAAGTAGTAGGCTACATTTGACAACACATCAAAATAGAAATAATATTACTGGAATACGTTACTTTTTTCTGAACTCGTCGTACGATGTGATACAGTTGGGTCCCCGTCATCGTGTCGCAACGGTCTCGAAACAGGTCTTTAAACAGTTTACTCATTAGAGCGTGTCGAAATCACCGAATTCGAAAAGTTTGTACTTTTATATTTTGTTAATGGCAAACTGTATGAGATAGCATTTATTTTGTGTTGGAATTTCGATGTGTGTGTATTTTCTCTCGTTTTTTTCTATCTTTTCTCAGGTGTTGCCCAGTTGGGAAGCGACGCGCAGCGGCAGCATTTCGTTCAAGATTCGGACGAACGAGGCTCAGGGTTTGTTGATGTACAACAGCGGGGCGTCGACAGCGGGAGGAGACTTTTTCGCCTTCGAGCTGATGGACGGCCACGTGTACCTGCTGCTCAACCTGGGCTCAGGGGCCGTCAAAGTGAAGGCGAGCAACCGGCGCGTCGACGATGGACATTGGCACGCCATCACTTTGCGACGATCCGGCCAGACGGCCAGAGTGACCGTCGACGATTCCGCTTCCGATTTCGCCACTCCAGGCAATTCTCCTTTTACTTGTCCATTCGCTTTTCACATTTTAAAGATGCCCTCGTTCACTGTCGTGTCCTCTGAGCCGATCATTGTATGTCACATGGTGAGAGTAGGGATTGTTGGACAGTTGCTTGTAAAAATGTTCACCCACTGGAGTGAAATGCTACATAGTTTAATATCGGATTTCAGGCGTTCCAACATAACATAAACCTATACAATACAATACAATTCAACGTAACACGCCGCATTGCTACAGCTTTGTAAGGTTGCGGCAGTTTTTTTCAGGCTTTTCAACATAACACAGCGCATCATGTTTTGGAGCAAATAACTTGTAAACGTGCGTTTTACACTGAGAGCTAGCACGTTTTCAACAAAAAACATGCTATTCGCACTGAATTCGATATTTACTTATTTTTATTTATTTTTATTTTTTATAATACGTTCTAAAAGAACAAAAATAATGTTTTGGAGCAAATTGCTTGAAAACATGCGCATCAGTTTTTCAGCATATCACAGGTTTTTTAAGGTTTTCCAGCATGACAGTGCGCATCGCTAGATTTTTATGCTCTTTTATTTTATAACAACTCCACAATTTATGCGAGTTCCTCATACGCGATTTTGCTAACATTCAATTCCACTCTGTGTAACTTATCAGTTCATTTATAAATTAATTAGGGCTATTACACAACATGGAACTCGTGTAACATTGAATATGTAGCATTTTTATACTCGCAACCTAGTAAGGTTCATACTGTTCCACGGACTGTCCAACAATACCCATGTCCGTCGAGTTTCATTGTGACTCAAAAGTTGTTGCACTGCAATGGTAAATTTGGAATTGGCAGTGTGGAGGCACTCATTGAATTGGGGGTGTTGGGACTTTTCTTAAACTTCACAAACTTGGCGTAGTGTACTGCTACTAAAAAGTAGTATTTCTATATTCAAAACGGCACAACCCTCATTTTGCTCATCCGGAAAGCAATTGCCCTTTTCGAATAGATGCTGGTGATGCTGTGATGTTTACTCTGTTTTAACTCATTACTATTCGTTTCACGTCATCATCACGTTTATTCATTCATTCGTTCTTTTTTTTCCGGTGGCGGTGGTCGTCTTATTTTTTTTACAGGTGAATCGAACCAACTGGACCTGGAAGGTGCCCTGTTCTTAGGGGGCGTTGGCACCAGCCTCGAAGCCATTTCTGTGCCCGTCGAACTGTGGACCGGGGCCCTGCAGTACGGTTACGTGGGTTGCATGAGGGACTTGGTCGTCAATGGCAACGCTGTCGACATCGCCACCTATGCCAAGAAACAAGATTCCGGGAGCATCCGGCCCGCGTGCCACGAACAGCCCCCTCAGTGCGACAGTCAACCGTGCATGAACGGAGGGGTTTGCTCCGAAGGATGGAACCGCTTCATCTGCGACTGCTCGGCCACAAGTTTTGTAGGACCCACCTGCGGCAAAGGTAGGCGGGAGGGAAAGTACATAGAGGGGGGGGGGGTGTAGTGGTTGCTAGGTGACGACAGTGGTGAAAAAAGAAGTTGTTGTCGTCGTCGCTGTTGTAGCCTCGAGGAGGCGCAGTTTGGGAAATGCTCGGGTGAGCAGATGCAGATGAAAGTGGAAGGGTGGGTCTTTTTTTGTGGGAGGGAGGGGAGAGGGGGATTTAAACTTAAATAAGTTTTGGTGAGCTACAACATGATAGGTGGGAGAGTCATTATGGTAGACGTTGATGTGGTTTTTAATTACTTTTTCAATGGGGTGTGCGTGATGATGCGTCGTCTTTATCACGTTAATTTCTGAAATGAACACCAACTTGGTGATAACGAGTAGAAAGTTGCTGGTCTACGAGTTTGTTTCGGCAAAGAGCGATGATTTAGTTCAATCGTAATGGGTGTGTAAAGTCTCTTTAATCTTAACATCTCGTATATTATGAATAGTGCGATTTAAAAGTTGGATTCAGCTTACTAGGTGTTTTTAAAATAAGAAGATAACAATAGTAATTAATCATGTTGAAAACATGATCACAGACGCGTATATCTCGATGTCGAGAGTTAGTAGAAATCCTCAGCAGTCATTCTTCAACCGGTAAGCTTTAAAATAAAACAAAAACAAAGTAAAACTTCTTTTATCACCTGAGGCTTTTCAACCTCAAATGTCACGGTTCGTGTTTTTGAACAGGTCTAAAAGTCCATCATCTTTATTGCAAACTTAGGTGTACCTCCATCGTGAAGATCAATCCCACCATAAGCTCGGGATGATCATCCCGTTTCACCTAAGGGACCGTTCTCATCTTCTCCCAAAGTCCAAGTTTAGCAATTATTTCAGTAGGTAGTGTTGAAGAAATACGATACTCATCAGTTGCAGCTCGTAAATACTTGTTGTTATCGGTAAAGCTGGAAACACCTAGTTATCAAGAGGGCAAGCGAATTCTCCTTCATTTTTTAATGGATTTTGCTTTTGCTAGGGGTGTATTTTAGTAGGGGAAGTTTCTCTTGTGGATATCCTTCAGGCAAGCACCCCCCCTCTCTTCTTCTCTCTTTTCCAATCGTGATAACGAATGAAAATTTTCTTTACGACCCTCTAATCTATCAGCGCTTATCGTTCTCGCCAAGCACTGATTTATCGTAGTCGTGGGACTCGATAGGCTTTTCCAACACCATTTCTCCGATACGGATGGATTGGAGTTATTACAAATTCACAGGTTGTGCAACACGACCAACTCGAATGCGTTTGAATGCGTTGAATGCTTCTACTATTGTTACTCTTGATGCCGCCGTTGGATGGATTTCGAAATAATGATTTTCGCTAGAATGAGTTTTCGAGTCTAGGTTTTCCATTTCGCAGTTCATTGTGGATGCGTTGATTATTTCATGTGTGCATAATGCATCTGACATGTTGTTTTGACTGAAGTAATTTTCACCGTTGCGCTGCTGCAGCTGAAGTTTTCTATCAAAGTATATAACGTATGCCAAACTTGCTCGGTTGGAAATGTGATTTCTTCTTATTTATTTATTTATTTATTTATTTTTTCTTTTTTTTTTCACGTCTTTTGGGATGAATGTTTCGTTTTCAAGTTTAAAAAGGAAATGGAGAAACTCGATTCTTCTGACGCCATGGAGAAAAGCCTAACTGAAATGGAAAATATAAAACAAGTCGTTAATGCAGTTCGAAATGACGATGGAATAAGTTAACTACCAAATAGAGATGAAGGAACACGAATGATGGCGAAGGACATTAAATGAAAAGTTATACAAATTTTTTTTGTGTAGTTATCTGGGAAAATGTTAGGAATTTGTGTTTGTGTTGAAGATTTGCGCAATGGGTTGACTCGGAAGTTATTTCGCGTTTGAAAGCAAAAGAGCCTATTTATTCGTCATCATCGGTTCAAGATCTTACTTCTATGGGATTTCAAAAAGGAAACCATATTCGGATGATGGTGGTGTTCGTTGATTCCAATTTTGGAAACTGTTTTCGATCACTGATATCGTTCGAAGGAGGAAGTTCCATTCTTTTTCCGGTCACGGAAAAGGGCATCATCCTGTTTGTGTTTGGTACTGTTGGTCGAGTAGGAACGGCCGAGTCTTTAAAGTGCTAACCCCATAAAAGTGTCGACGGGTTTGAAAATTTTCATCGATTTTTGCACGAAAAGGTCACCACGTTATCGGGCGGTCAGATTGTCTTTTAGCACTTAATTACCGCTTTAAAGTGGAAAACTCAGGAAACACACTGCTACCACACACCACCATTCGGTGCACACTCCTTCTCTAATCGTATCGGACAAGAGTCGAATCGTCGTCGTTCACTTAAAAGAGCTGTTGAGCACACGGAGAATAAACAGCGCACCACCTTATACCGGAAGCTATCTTTTCGGAAATAACCAGTGGGTGAAGGAGGGGGAATGATATGAAAATTTTAATGGGATATTGGCGACCCCATTAAATGCCCTTCGGCGAACCCCTATTTCGATGGGAAGAGCATGAAACAAGTGGACTAAACGGGTCCGGGGGTGTTTGAGAAAAGCGGGTTGGTGCCCTTGCAGCGAGCGTTATCAAACGGCGAGGACCACTAATGGCTGCACGAGGTTGCGCTCACGGTCGTTGATAGCGCTCTCTGCCCCCGCACTTGGTCCATTGGTGTCGTCGGCACACGCCCCTAATGAGTGAAATATGGATGGAGCAACAGCGAGTGCCAAGCCAACGTTTGTGGGATTATCAGTGCACCCAATAGATAACGAACCCTCCCTCGTCGTTCCTGGGACTGAACGAGGAAGAGAGTCTGTCGAATGTTGTTGTTTTTATCTTTTTTTTTTTTAACTGATGAGAGATAGATATCTGCTCACCTTGCTCGTTTACACCCACTCACATTCTCTGTGAAAAATAGGTTACAAATTATAGTGTGGTTGAGATAAATGAGCTAGAGACTGATTCTCGTACTCATACATCATGAATAACTGGAATGTTTCATATAATAATAGGAATATAAAAAAAAGCCCCTAAATAATTCTCTACCCCGATAAACGTAATTTATCACCAGCAAAAAAAATCTTAAAGGAAATACCGTAATAATTTATTTATTTATTTACAATTAAACGGTCCAAAGAACCCGATATACTTTTATAGTTTACATATATAAGCTATATATAGCTATATTAGATATAGTTTTCACCTTATTGTCCGACCATTTAACACTTCACAACGTTTCACCTCCCTCCTAGAGGTTTCGTCAAGTAAATAAGAAAGGCAGGAAGAGGAGAAAGAGCTTGAGAGAGAGAGGTGAACTGGGGGTTTACACAGCCATCTCTAATCACAGTGAAGAAATCTTGAAAAAGTATTAAATAACTTTTTTCAGTGTTGTTATTTTGCTTACGTAAACCACTCGTGTGGGTCTCGCAATTTCCTTGTTTTAGTCCTGTTTTTCTCATCCGACGAAGCTACTAGGAAGAGAGGGAGGCTTAACATCATGAGGATTTTAAATTTTCTACTCGGTCAGGGTGGTAAAATTTTAATTTTAGAATTTTGTACTGGTGATAAATCACAGAAATATACATCAAATCGATATTTTTTGTCCTGGTTTCTATTTTAATACAAGACAATATTCGTATCTCTGCGCATAGAATTCCGAGGTCGGTTTGATGGTTGACACATGATGACGTGCCAAGCGTAGTCTGGAGTTTGGGAATGATAAACGAGCAAATACAGAAATTGATTATGTTGAATATTGATTATGTAATAGGTGATGCTAAACCTGAAGCAATAATGGAAGTGTCACTACTCGTTTTCTGACAATAGCTACACATCCCGCAGATAAATCGCAAGTAACGGTATCTTTTACAATTGATATGTAGTACTATAGTTCACACACGACTATGTCAACCAAACCAATGTTGAAATAGAAATTGATGCGGATGATTTAAACAAAAGGTTAACGTTTCTTTTCACATTAGATGTTGTACTGACACACCGAAACGTTGGATTTTGAACGCTATATTGAATGGTTTCGTCGACTCGACCTCCTCTCAAGGGAGTTTGAAAAATGAAAACCTTGTGGTCATCTGCATGGCTCATTATTGCATGTATTGGAAACATGTGATGATCAACTTAACATCACGATCGTGCTTGAAAAGGCGTTGAGACGAAGACGTCTAAATTCAACTGCACCGTGTATAGTTTTTTTTCGGAAAGATTTGTGCAGGTGGAGAAAATATTGCACGGATGTGCATTATCGAGTAGAAATGTCCATTGTAGAAAGAAAAAGGTTAAGTTATGGAAGACTTCGTGGGAAAACGAAAACAAATCTAATCAACGGAAGCCAACGTCTCGAAGAAGATCACGATTTCCACTCGGCCGAAACCTGGCCATACATTGAACGAGGTTATTTTAGGAGGAACAAAGAGAACAAAGGGGCAAGTGTTTGCCTCGGGGCGCTGGTCATCACGTGAGGTCATCATCACGACGCCGGTGAATCAATGAAAATCAAGCCGACAAAGAGATCACGTCCTGTTCTCGCCAGACGTGACATTCCGAGCACTCCAAGTTGCCACTTTGGAACTTCACCACAACCACCACCGCAAGGCAGTTGAGAATTTTCAATGAGAAACGATTGATAGTTGTAGAAAGCCTTTGGTGTTGAACTTGGTTGGACAACGTCGACAGCCGAAACTGATCACTGGGAAAAGCTTTTCCTTTAATTGAACCTTAGATCGCTTGTGAACAAGATTTTCGAGTGAGTGATGACCCGGTAATTGGTGTCTTAACCATGAACAAGTTTTGCTTGCCTTTAGATAAGTCCTGACTTTCTTTGCGGCAGAAGTGTTTCCAAGCTTTCTTTGACGAAGTAAAGGGTTTAGCACACATGACACATGAGTTCACTGATGTGCAGGTGTGAGAATTTGTCTCGAGCGTATTCTATAAAACTTCTCGATCTGCTACTTGGTTCAAGTCGGAAGTTGAAACTTTAAGAAGTACATAAAGGTACATGAGAACCTACTTGAGCGAATGTTCAGCTGTGGAAGAACCCTCGTGACGTCAGACAGAAGCAAACGTTCAAGGAACGCTGCCATGAAATTGTTAACTCATCTTTCACAAAAATTAAAATATTCACTGACACTATTATTTAACGTGCCAATTCACTCGTCGATATCATGACAACGATCATGTATTGACGAATAAACAGTGTAGTATTCAGAGATAAAAAGATTGGCCCTTCAACATGCTTCTAACAAGCCTAATAACTGAATTGAAGTTGAGGGATGTCGGCGTGGATCTTCCATCACTGTAGATTATCTTATATGGTGATAGTTCCGATCATTAAAGATGGTGAACAGAGTTTTGAATGGCAATTGGTGTGAGTAGTGGGTTGAAACTTCAGTTTTGAAAATTTGATGACATTTTATTTTTGATACTTCAAAAATCAAACATGTTTCGGAAGGTCAATTCTTTCTTCTTCAGCGATATTAAATTAATATTGAACTTAGCATGGAACTTACTTTCTTTAAGAATAAGGAAGATGTCTTCTCCAACTAATTTTAAGGCTATCAACATTCAAATATTCAACAAAATGCTTTTTAATCACCTTAATCTTACTTAAACTATTTCAGAGTACTCTACAGTTTATAAGCTAAATTAATATTGTAAATACTATTATCTTAGTGCATTATAGCACCTACTGTTATATTTGTGTTGTTGTATTTTTTTGGTGTCTTCGATTTGTCAAAATCGTTTTATGAAAAATAAAATAAATAAAATAAATATATGTGTGTGTAGGTGTTACACACACACACACAGTGTTCTTTGATACATTGTGCACATCACACCCAAGTAGACTTCACACGTGCGTGGTTTTTTCATCAGGGAAAAATCAACGGATAGGAAAAATAAATCGATTCCCGTAATTAAAATTCTCGGTTCAATCGTTGACAATAATAAAATGACACCGCTCATATTTTTTTCCTTCATTTTTTTTCACGTTTCCTGTTCATCCAACTACGGCCCAATGTACCCTATATATCACTCTAGTATACAGTATAAAAGAAAAATCGCTATTCTTTTTTCCTGTCGCCTTCAACCGCTTAATAACGTGAAAAACATGAAGTAAGATTTGACTGATAAACAAAAGTGTAACGTGTACAAGTTTCCAAAAGATCTTCTCTCATCCTGAGCACGACACAAAAGCTACGATAAGACTTAATTTACGAATTCAAGTTCCACCCCCTCCCCTTGATATATTTAAAAAAAAACAAATAAACTTTATAAATTAATAATATTTAATATTATCATTATTATTATTATTATACTTTTCAATTATAACGTAATCACTTTGATCGAATCTCTCTACGTATTAATTAAATAAATGATTTAAACGAACATGCACAAAAAACACTTGGAATAATATTAAAAAAAAACAACAACATCTGGTCGATAATTAATTTCTAATTGGACGCCACTAAATTCTATACCGCCCAAACAGTCCCTCAAATTACCATTTCCATCGATAATTTGGTAGTAGATCGTTAAAAAAATCAACTTTTGCTCGTTCCGCCAAAAAATCGCATTAACCATTCAACCCATGAAATCGAAAGATGTGCAGTGGCAGGTTTTATACGGCTATAAAAGTTAATACATTGAAAATATATTTTTCTCTCTCTTATCCTCCACCATACATACACTAAAAACAACATACACTCCCTTTTTTGTGGCCAACGTGTATTGAACTAATATATCTTCTTCTTTTTTTTCAAATTTAAAGTTTATATCGCCAAAGGTGAAATAAATAACCAGCTTATCTATAAAATCGAAAAACCAAAAAGTAAATGGGGGGAAGAGAAAGAGAGAGAGAGAGAGATGAGACAGACAGAAAAAAGAGAAAAGACCAACGGGGGCAAGTTTTCTCTTAAACCCACATCGTAAAGCTGCCAACGAGTTTGAAACTAAATTAATTTGGCCGATCGGGGCGAGGAGTGTTTAGTCCTAAACGGGAAGAAGCTCGTAAGTCGTTCTGGTGATAACAGAGCAAATGACACGCAACGACAACCCAGAGACGATTAGTCGGGGCAACAGCTTGACGATGATGGCGCCCTTCTGGTCAGGTGGAACACTAACCTCTCCAACATACACACATGTACACACCTTGAAATCCCATTCAAGGGAGTGTGGCGATGTAGTTAATTTGTCATCGTTATAAATAATCCTGTTAGATGGGTGTAGTTAATAAACTGGCATACTTGGTCAATCAACTCATTAATGTAATCATTATTATCCGTTATATGACTCTGTGGATGTATTCACTGCTATATATGGAAGTAAGTCTATCAAGTGTATGGTACGGTATTTGGGAGATTAAAGGACTGCAGCGACTGCCTTTAAGGTGCCGTGTCGTATGTAATAAATGTAATATAATATAACGTTTGTAACTGCGTCGAATGAGAATTAAAAGTTGACATTTATCTATTTGACTAGTGTGCCACTCCCGTCGCAAGCGACGGTTAACCCAGAAATGGTACAGTCCAGTTTCATTCATGATCAAATTTAGGATGCATACCAATGCAAATGTAGGGGAAAAACAAGACCAAAAGTACTCGATTACATCGAGTTTAACATCGATATTATTAACGTCACATCCGTCAAGAATCTTAGTTATATAAATTTTGACAACAATTAACAACTTTGACATCAATTGTTGACATTTTTTCTATTTCGTAAATACTGGAAAGTTGTAAAAAGATCTGGAATTTTGATATTAATTGAAGAACCGGGTATAAAAGGATGTTAAGTAACATGTTTACAATTTCGAAGAAAACGCGTTTAAGATCTGAACTTGCCTTGTTGTCTATTATAGGCTACTGCACACTTCTTGCACTAATATCATTACATGTATCATTGTTTTTTTGCTCCAAATCATGCGTCAGGAAGGTAGAATTGCACCTAGCACATTCGATAATGCTTCTACATTGTAGGTAATTTTTGACAAAAACGTTAAAAACGTAACACTCTTTTACACCGGACTTGTCAATTACAGTCGCGATATCAAAATTGACTAAACACCATTGAAGAAATGTCAGATCAGAAATTGATTTTACAAATTATAGGCTACTACCTAAAGCATAACTTTAAACTATCAGGTCTTCGATATACACTATGGTCATTTTCTGTCGAAGCCTCGGATACATAAAATAAAATCACATATATCGAAATTACTATGAAGTGACAAAACTCCAGCATACAATCTCTTTGGTCACTTGAGCACCGCTACACAAAATCGCATAATGGCGTAATTTTGTTTCCTATAACGAGTATCCGAGATGATTTTTTTGTGTGGTATATTAACAGAATCACGTATAAGAAACTGGTATACATCGAAGATCTCAACATGATGATGCGCAGGCATAGTAGTAGTAGACATATATATATTAATTAGACATATAGTAGCATTGCTATAGTTGAAATATTAATGATACTGTTAATGGTTAAAATTATTAAACTCGTCATAGTCGTAAAATAAAAAAAAAGTTAGTTCCAATGAATGAACTTTTTTCATGATTTCGTCTTATACATTTATAATGAAAAGTATTTGATTAAAGTGAACGCATGTCAGTAAATGTATAAGTTGATGAAATAGCTACTTTATAGTTAGGGCATTTATCATTCATGCGTTTCATCACGTTGGCAACAGTACAACGGTTCGGTAATTTGATTAACTTCTAAATAGGATCGCATTGATCAGCCAACTACAATGAATAGACGTATTTGTTTTTTAAACTTCTGCATTATAATATTTTATACAGCATCGATTAAATCTCAATACTCTCTGGTTCACGGTGTGAAATTAAAAGCTTACGACGTTATTGACTTACGTACATATTACATACACTTCGTTAAATGGTGTTAAGAGTACAAACAGGTAACCCGACACCCTTTTAATGTTTCACAAACAAATCTTTGTCAACACCTCATCCGATGACATTGGCTATACTCCCAGATACACGTTAATAAAATAATGTATAACTGTAGTGATAACCTTAGTTGAAGAACACCTAAATACGATTTTGGGTATCGTTTCATTACACACTGAGGTGTTCCTCAAAGGTCATCTCTAAGTGCCCTATTAATCTTATTGTATATAAGATACTGTATACTTTTTATGAATGCATTTTTTATATGCTGATGATTTTGTATAGCTAAATTCGTATCATAATCTTGGGCTTCCGAAACGCGTGTAATGATAAAAATCATATGTTACAAACAGTAATATACGTATGAAACATATATTACTACTAACTTACATGTTTCGCGCGTCATCGAAAACACAAAAAATTAAATCAACAATACAACACATGTATGAAATCACCATCGTTGCAGTACATAGTGTAGAACTATTAAGTAAGCTACTGTTTCATGCAGACCACTACAAACCTAAAACCTTCACAAATTCACGAATCGATGACTTGACACACACACAACCAACCACTTCATCATTTCCGTAACAAACATGGCTCACCACACACATACACACAACAAACAACTTTGGAAGGAAACATGCAGAATACTAACTATAAAACCCGAAGTTAAAGCCATTTCTTATGCACAGTGGCAACTGCTAAAACAGCTGACATTCCCAACCCACGTGATCGGCCGGCGGTGAGCGGCGGCAACAACACTCAACATTCTAAACACGTGTCGACATGCAGTTGATATTCAGAACCAAACTGAAACCACTCTTTTCGAAAGAAGAAGACGGGTGCGTGGGAGGATGGGTTATGTGTGGCCAATGAGAGATAGAACAAAAAAAATACGAGAGGTTATTTTATGAAATCACTGACCAGGAGTGCGTGAAGGCAGGGTTGACGGGAGAGTGCGGATGATGCGGCCCGCCAGGAATGGAGCACTCGGCCATCGGCGAGGCGGTGTGGTACGGCAACATGAGCATTTGGAGACGACTTCGGGTCGGGTGTCCAAACACCCGACAAAACGGTAGTATAAATTGGTAGAGCGGGGTGTTGTGGGTTGTCAACCACAAAACAACTGACAAACACGCCTTCGACGTCAACAACAACAATAACAAAAAACAGCGGCGGCGGCACTAACCAATGTGGATCCGGATGATGCAGACGATGATAAGATGGAAGAAGAAACACCACCAGGAAGAGTTAAGTCATGCTGGGATTGATAGATCATCATAGATCGAATTATAATTGATAATAATAATAAAAACACACAACACGACAACAAAAACCAGACAATTTCCCGAACGACAAAAAAAAAATGACAGGAGCACTCTGAGGACGAAGCGTGTATGTAGTAGTTGATTTTTGGTCATGTGAGACAGGAGGCAAATGATCGCACGAGTCCCAGTGCAGTGCCGCCGCCGCCGCACTCGTAGTAGTTAAGATTGTTTTTTTTAGGGGGGTGGTGGTGTAGTAGAATGACGAGGAGTCAAACTGGTAGTAACAATAAGAACACCATCGGCACGACGACAACGAAGAGTTCTTTAAACAAACACTGACATAACGTCAACTACTGCTGCGACTCGGGCTGCAGCTACTCACGAGCCACGTGCAGGCACACCAAAGCATTGCTGCCGACTCTGCTTCTCTCCATTGCTACTGCTGTGCCGCTCTCCAACCACTGCGAGCAGAAGAACAGAAGAGGGCAGAAGCGGAAGAGAGGAAAAGAAGCAGAAGTAGAAGAAGAAGGTCGCGTTTTGGCAGAGTGTAGAGAGAGAAGTTGGCTGACTCTGCGGAGGAAGTGGTGGCAGCGCTCGGGGGCTGCGGAGCCTCCAATTGGTTTCGCTCCACTGAGGGAGGGGGGGATACGGGGTTAAGGGAGAGAGAGAGGGGAAAAGAAGAACAAGAAGAAGAAGAGGTGGAAATGGAGGATTAAGAGAAAAGAAGAAGGGGCGACACAAGTCGCGTATAGGAAGAGCGCCAAGTTCGGGCACACGGTCGCGCCTCGACCGCAGCCGAAATAGTTTTGGGAAAAATTAATCAGTCAGGGAGGCGACAAACACAACGGTAGGTAGTAGATGAAATCCTTTATACCGACACTTCGAGGTTATGGACAGCGCGATATATCGAGGGATCACTGACTATACAAGATGATAACCCTGGGCGATACAATAATTTTTATTTTTATATCATTAATCAATCCCCGCCACGGATCTGTTTTAACGATCGTATCACACGATAGAAACAGTGTAGTTTATGAGGAATCATAATCTCGTAAGACTTCACCATACGTCTTATGCAAACTAGGAAAATGATGTTACATTTAAGTCGAGACATTAAATAGTAGCTTCATGCTACTGCATATAGCTCATGTTACTCATGCTTAAAATTAAAATAAATTTCGTATGCAAGTTTATCCCTTAAAAACTTCTCCATTATTTTTACTCCTAATGTACATCATTAAACTATACGAAAGGTAAGTTGTTCTCTATCTGTCCGTGGAAGAATCTTTCCTTGACAACAAGTAAACACGTGGTGAAAACACTTGTTTACTTAGCACACAAGGAAAATCATAACAAACAACGTGAATGTAAAGAGAAAATATTTCCAAGTGCTATAGCACAGGTTAACTAGTAGTAAGCCTACATTAGTTAATGTGGTTTACACAACGAGCCTACTAAAATGTAAGCTACACGTATGCTTTTGAGCCAAATTCACACACATTTTGTTTACGCCCTGTTCGTCTTATGAACATAGTTAACCGTATACACTATACAGTATTAGCAATTTGCGAATAACACCTATACAATAGTATACGGTAATAAAACAAAAACTTGCATCCCTCTACTAAACCATTCTTCCAGAATTTCGTTGTCGTAATTTGAAGAAAAACGAATCGTTTGAACAACTTTCTAAGATGGTGATTACATTCAGATAATAATTGAAACTATGAAGTGGTACACATGACATCTGTTACTGTTGAATGAAAAATGCCCAAATTTTCAACGTATAAACTTACTGCCTTTACTGAATATCCATATTGAATTTAATACCCAATTCGCTAATATACACTGTACAATAAAATAAAAGACATTACATCGTAGTATAAGATATAAAATTAGAATGCTCCAAAACTAAATATGTACTACCAGTAATCTAAAACGGCACAACCAGAATATTAACGAAATGTTATAAACGAACGAAAAACAATTAAAACAGAACAAAAAAAATTGTTTATTTTTTTCAGAATGTTTTTTGGAAAATCTATATACTATAGCCTCCTCCTTATAAATTGTCGAGTTATGTCGTAACCACATCCTCCCGACTAATGAAAACATTTTCTCCCCAATATTACTAGATTCGGAGAATGCGAATATTTTCTATGAGTAAACACCAGGCCCGATATTTTATAAAAGACTGGGTTTGAGAGAATTGACGAAAGAACACCATAGCATACTTTTGTACACAGTATAGTTACACTATGTAAAGTACATTGTGTACTAAAGTACGGTTTTGTGTACGTATACCCTATACCTACTTTAGTGCACTATCCACAGTACCGGTAGGCTACTATCAAACTTTTTCTTCCAAATTAGGGGGTTAACTCCTCAAACCCCTCTTTAGTCCTTGTACATGACTTTCATATACGGTCAAAATATTTTCTTCCCAATTTCGGATAGTCACGAAACAGCAAATAGTGCACACTCACGTAGTTAACATATCCCACTCCCGAAGACATTCAAATTCCATTAAAAACACCAACCAAAATCGACGGTGTTAGTACCAAACGACGCTCCCTCGTTAAGTTGAGGGAACAACACGACACCCCATCATTGCCGACCCCCGCCACGTGACCTAAAAAAAGCAATAAGGGGGGGATGCGGATCGCGGACGCGCATAATCATGAACTGTAAATTCGTTTACGAGGGTGCAGTCTGGAAACGAGAGGGTCGTGTTGTTTTTGCAGTGGTCATCCCATACACACGCCCCCGCACGTTAACACCCACGATTTTTTGCTGGAACACATCGACGAGGCCGTGACGGACAATACGGACCACGTGCTCACAAATAAAAAGCAGGCGTGCTCCAGAACTCGGTTGCGCGTGATCGTTGCTTCTGGCGATGATGTCCTAATCAGGAAGTCTGGTCGGTGCCCGAAGGGGATCCGTAGCTGCCCAGAAGCCTTGGGGGTGTGGGTGGGGAGAGGGCAAATAAAAGAGGAACAGGCTTAGTCGCGCCACAGCGGGGGCGGAAGGCGCCGGCGTCATCCAAGGCTTCATTATGGCCACCCTGATTGGATTACTAGGTTTTCAAACAGGCTCATCAATTTTCACACCTCCCAGCAATCCCCTAACTGGATTAACTTGCCCTGCAGGATGCTATTGATCCGCCGCCGGTCATAGGCCCTATAGATGGGTTTTTAGCCCACCGCTTCAATACTATATTAAGTAAAACCGTCATCCTTCAGAATCCAATCATTTCCGGTTTCAATGTATGGTCCTCCGACATAACTCGCAGCTTTGTCCAACTCATGCTCTTCCAAACTCCTATTATTATCCTTTCTTGAAAGCTGAGTCACAACATAGCTTCGAAAATTCATCCACACACAACACATTGCAACTGCAGGAAACGAAATCTAACACAGTACATACAACTCATATAATCGATATTTATGATAGAAAGGGCAGATCCCCAAGACTACAGATCCCTTATAAAGAGTACAAAAATACGTACAGTGGAACTTGCCTAACTCGAATTTCTCTATGACTCGAATTTTTTCATGGTCCCTATAATGCATAAAAAATAGAAACGAGAATTTCAATTCGAATCTTGACAAATAACTTTCGAAATTCGAGAATTCGAATTGAAGTTCTAATTTTTCTAGTTTTTATGCATTGTTGGGTTATAATAGGGACCATAAAAAAATCCTGAGTTCTAATGAAACAATTCTAATATTCAATAAACTTGAATCCTAATAAAATTCTAATAAACACAAACTTCCATAACTTCAATTTCTCAAATTTTTTGTCAAAGTCCCTTGGGTGTTGTTCGAGTTAGAGAAGTTTACCTATGTATCACTCTTCATTGATTCTATATCTCATACGTAAAATCGTAACCATCATCCTTAACGATCTTGTTTCACTTCAACATCAACAGTTTAGTTTCAAACGTCGCATTGAAGTTAGAATGAAAATCTAAATTGTTCAATAGAAAATTTATGGTAAATTTTCACCAAAAACGTGAAATAAACCATAATTATAAAAACAACTAAAGGCATTACAAAAATATCTTCGATTCATGCGAATCAATAAGGTTTAACTAATATGCGATCCTCCCAGCATTCACATTATGTGCGAGTAAATTTTGCTATTATACGATTTTGTGCAAAAAAAAATTGACTAAACTTAGAATTTTGCCACTTCCGTGTGAATTTCGATATTAAATAATTTCGAATTATGCGATGCTCGCGCCAAACGTGACATCTTCGCATACATCTAGTAGGACCTCCAGCATTTAGATCACGTACAGGTTAAGCTACCGAACTAATAATATAAACATTTTTCAAGTAATTTTACAACTTTATCATCAGAAATTAAGTCGTAATAACTTAAAATAATACTCAACCCTAGTTGAACCGTGACTAATGATTTTTCTTAGTTTTACTCTTATTCACGAAGCCCCTTCCCTCTCAAAATTAAAACAAAAAAATATCAACTTTTATGAGTTGTTTTTTTTTAAATGTATAAAAAAAAAAAAATTACAACCAACCACGATTATACGGGCTATTAAACCCACAACTTTATTCCTTCTGTCGAAACAAAGGTAACATTCAGGTCGTAATTCTGAGTCGGCAAACACCTGTCGTGGTTGAGCGAGAATTGGCAAAAGTCGGCTTAAGAGACTCGGAGCGCTGCAGCGAGTCGCCCTAAAGCTATTAGAAAAGAGAAAGAACAGCATCTCTCCTCCACCTCACTCTCCCATTTATCTGTCATAAAAATCATTAGGCGAATCATAACAATTGGCGAGTGGGGTGTGGGTAATGGGCATAAACCTCGAGGGCGGGGGCGTGGTTGCCTACTAAGAAAAATCCCCGAATCGACTCGACTAAAAAAACTCCAAAATAAAATGTCCAAGTGAAAAACGAATACCCCACCTATACAGGGTGACAACAAAAGTTCTGTTACAGTGTGATATCTCAGCAATGGCAAATGGCAGCCTAAGTACTCTCGCATAGGTGCTCGAATATTATACTTATCCACGAGGAAAAAATATCCAACCACCGTGTTGTAACACCAATTTACTATGGGCTTACGTAAGAGTATTTAGGATTGCCATTTGCCATTACCGAGATATTACAGAGACATTACACATGTAATTGAGTGCCTTTGTTATCACCCTATATAACAGTATCTTAATACCACTTTGATATGAACAAGTAATTGAAAAAAAAACCCTGCGTTTTTGATAACCTCTTTTACAACTTCGTAATGTATATAACTAAGATTCTTGAGTAACGGATGTGACGTTAATATCGATGTTAAACTCTATATAATCGAGTAGTTTCCCCCACAACTACATTGGTATGCATCCTAAATTTCATCATGAATAAAACTAGACTGTACCATTTCTGGGTAAACCGTCGCTTGCGACGGAATAGCACACTAGTTATCACCGGTATAGTGAAACAAACACGTGAAAAAATCATAGTTGGATGAACTAAGTTACCCAAGTGTTTATTTGGATGGATCAGTTTTATACTCTGAAAAATGATTGGCTGCTCAAGTAGTGCACTATAGGTCGGTAGTAAACTATAAGAAAAAATTATTTATCTTTGTGTACAACAATGTGTGGTGGCTTTAAATGGCTTGAAATGTAGGTATGTCGTCAGCAAACACTTTTCGTAAAAAAAACGAACCCTTCGTGTGACAAAATCTCAAAATTGATTGCACAATGATCCGTGTGAAATTTTATACAACAAAACGTTCCACGACCCCAGCCTAAGTTCAAAATTTCAGCTCTGTAGGTCATCGGGAACCTACCAAAACACAGCTCACAGATGTTGAACCATTTCATCCTCAGAGTAAGTTAAATAAGAGAGGATAAAAACAAACGTGAGATTTGAATATGTGACATTAGATCATTTTTAATGTTTAATATCGCAACTTTGTTAATTCGAGCATTCTGTGAGATTTATATCGAAATTGTTATAACGTCGTCGGCAATAATTAAATGAACAACGAAACCGAGCGCGTGAAACGTGTTTATTTCATTTACTAAGCACCAACTGACTAATTGAAAATGGGGGGCGATTCGAACGAAGAGAACGCATTTAATCCTTTTACTCGGCAACAACACCCACCTTCCATTTGTCAATCGTCTTTTAGGTTAATTAACCTTTTAGTTACCAAACACACGTATGCGCATGCTCGCAGCCAACGATTCAATTTCCAACGTTTCCATTAAACGTGCCGAACCACCTTTTACACCACTCGTTATCTCCCTTTCATCCAGCCTCCTCCTCCTGTTCTTCCTTTACCTGTTTCCCTTGCTATTTTGCTCGCTAAGCACACTCAGCAAAGAGAGAGAGAGAGAGACGTTGCTGCTGAATTTGATAAAAATGAGATGCTGCTGCTGTTGATGTTTAGGGATTCATTGGTGCCGTTTGAAAACCGCAATTTAATTGGCCAATCTCCGGCACGCCAAAGGGGGGAGAGGGTAGTTGGGGTAGAAAATGGTTCGAAACTGCAACTAGGTGGCAGCATCCGCGCAGGTGCAGTGCGAACCTCGTGGCGGAGCTTCCGGCACATTATGCAAATCAAACACCTAACTGCTCACACACACAAAGTGCACACACACACACACATTCCCGATTTCCCCCTCACTCACCCTTTTTGTCGATTAATAAAGAACTTGCACGTACGGAATTCGCATAGATCGAAATCTCACTTTATTTCTCAAACATGAATTTTAAAATGCATACAGCGTATGAAGAAAAAACCATTACCAAGAGCAATTACCAATCATAAAAACCTAACTAAATTGATTGTGTGTATATATATATTTTCGGCATCATCATCCAATGTGTTAGTATTTGCATAAAAAAATGGTGTGGTGAATGTTTTTGTTTTTTTTTTTGTTTTTTTGGTAACGTTTGTATTTGTTTGATAGGTCTGTAATTATTCATTAAATAATGAATGCCCTAGCCTCTGCCTTCACTCTTCATTCAAAAGAAGAGAAAAAATGAACAAATAAAGGGACGGGTCACTCGGGGCAACTCCGGTTTAAAGTTATCCAGTAATCACTATGGAAGAAGTTGACATGAATTGTATTGGCAATTCTACGACAAAAAGGGCTAAAGTTATAGTATAATGTAAAGTTTAGAAATGCAAACCAGAATAATGTTAAACTTTAGAATTACCTCATGCAGAGACAACTCATCTATACAGAAGTGAGCGTATAGGCCTAAGTTTGAGATAAAGTTTTGAAATATATGTTATTCAAAGTGTAAACTCTAATATTTGCTTAATTCGAATATGATAACACAAACTTATGGTGTAATATAATAGAAGGCCCTGGTGTAAAATGGTGTTAAGTAACAATTTCGAGAAAAAAGCGTTTAAATATCCGAACTTGTTGTCCATGAGCTACTTCATACTTCAATTCAATTTTATTGGGATACCCACGACACAAATTTACAAACATGATAAACAAAAAATAAGACTTACAATGTGAAATAAACTTCCTCGCACTAATATTTTTTCACATATTGTTTGTTTGTTCAAAATCATGCGTTAAGAAGGT
>JAQIWH010000814.1:0-40014 GCA_034695005.1 Cryptops parisi | reverse complement strand
AAAAAAAACTTTTTCACATATGTCTTTGTTACAAAGGTTGATTGTTCATTGCAATTTATACTTTTAACTTGTTCAAGATTATTTTTATCAAGGACAAAGTTGTAGTGTTAAAATTAATGAACAAAAAGTAATTTTTTTTAATAAAAAAATTATTTTTTAATTCGAAAAAATTATTATTTTTTAAATTTTTTTAGGGCCTCTCGAAGGGGCCCTCTCAAGTCGGGGGCCCCTAAGCATTGCTTGGTTTTGCTGAGCGGTAGCTACGCCACTGAGCAAAGGTAAAAACATGGTATCCCTACGCTACCCAATGGAATCCGGTTATTATGCATGTTGATAACAATAACCGACTGACAACATTAAGCAATGGGATTCCTGGGAGATGGAATTAACTCTATTAGCTCTGGAATTAGCTTTAACCAGAGTTATTGGGACTCAGGTAGATCTGCAAGTAATTACTAATGTAATGCAAGCATATATTGTTATACCATATCTTCAATAGGTATTAAAATTGATCCAGGAAAATTTGTTGCTTGCAACGCATTATTTTGTGTGCTTCAAATATTGAACAGGTTCCGTATTATCGTGCAAAATATAAAACGGTTCCAGCACTAAATATAATTGGGAAACACTGACGTAAGGTAAAAAACTACCCCGTATTCAGACATCGATACAGGTGGCGCCATCTCTTGGTTAAACTTTGAAACTTTGGAAACTTTTCTTTCAACTCAAATTAATTTATCAGCAAAACATTAATAACAATAGTTTTGCATTTTGTGTCATTTAAAATAAATTAACAGAAATACTTTGTTCATTTTATACACCCTGGTGTTATGAATTTGTTTTTAAAATATATAAAATAAAATAGGAAGACGGTTCCATTATTAAAACGTGAGACGGAAGGGGTGTGGTGATTCAAATCTCAAAACATCATGGAAGGTGCACAAGCTTCTTCTGAGTGGTGAGTTTATTGTATTATTTATATAAGTTATATTTAACGTGTGGTAAATTATACACAATTTTGTGTTTGCATATAAGATATGCTGGAGTACATTCTTATATCTGTGTACATATATGGGAATTATTTGTCAGGTTGATTTATAACATTCGTATTCACGATTCTTCAATTAAGCCTACAGCAAATTTTCATGTTTGTCTCCTTATGCTGTTCGATTACAGTATTGATTTTTCGATATGGTGTTAATCCCTGATTACATTAATATAAACAAAACTGTAACAACGTGAGTTGAAAGCATAACATCTTCCCAATTAGCAGTTCCTTATATTTAACAACGCCATAATTTGGAGTGGGGGTGGTAACATGGCGTAAATCCACAAAGCTGAAAAATTTTCGTCATTTCTTTCTTTTTGTCGCTTCACTTCCTGGTTGTTTCTTTTACAAAAGAAAAGGATACCGATCTTTGGAAAAACGGCGTCAATGCATTTATAAATTAGTACAATATTTTGAATAACGATTTTAAATTAGCCCGTAACTCAGAGGCTTGTCAACTAAAGTTTTAATCTTAAATTTGATGGTGTCAGAAGTGTTTGCGTGTTTTCTTAAAACTATACATTTTTTGAGTTATGCCGTTATTCCACCCGACTTTTCAATTTAATGCATTTTTAACAGTAATTTTGCATTTCACAAAAATTTTCTCTGCATTTAATTCTACATAATACAATAAGAAGAATTGTTTGTTTTTTTTATCCGGATTAATTTTATTCCGATCACCCTGGATAATCGAGTTTACTGTAATTAAATAAACCGTACACAACAAAAACCCTGAAATTTAATTAGTATGTTTTTTATCTACAAAATACCACAGTTTAAACGTTTAATGATTATGATGATAATTGTAATTTTATTTTGATTAATTTTCATATATACATGAACATGTATATATACCCCTAGCAGACGTCTGTTAAAATGTTTGAATTTTCTCCAAAATCGTGTAAGTATCGCCATCTATCGTCAAACAATTATATTATTAATTTATTTATATATTTAATTTAGTGCAGTGATCTGATAGTAGATGGCGACACCTAAACGATTCTGGTAGAAAAAAAATAAATTGGAACAATTATCAGCATCGAATGTTCTTCACTAACAAGCGCAATTTGGAAGGGGGTATACGATTTAATTAAAATTAGTTAAATTAATTGAAAAATTAATTAAACGTTTAACTTGTGTTGTTTTGTAGATACGGAAAAATTCATTATCGAATTTTGGAAATTTTATGACGTACGGTTTATTTAATGCAAAGATTCAAAATTGATTTTTATCGAATTTAGTAGCGTGATTTGAAGATGAGAAACACCTACACGATTTTAAAGCAAAGTCGTTATCATGTGGTAATTCTGCGATGTCATTACGCGTTGCTATGATCAGTACTTAGAAAGTTAGCGAATATATATATAAAAATACATTTGCGTTGTGTTATACTGGAAAAGCCTATAAAAGCTGCAGCAATGTGCTGTGTTCGGCAGGAAAGCACTACAAAGCTGTAGCTATTCGCTGTGCAGAAAAGCTAAAGGGAGTTGCTTTAGAAACTATAAATTAATTTCGTGATTAAATCAAATGGATTAAAATTTCACACTAACTACTCTAATAACATTCTAACATATAGCTGGATGTAAAATGTTTGAACCTTCTACTGTCAGTAAATTTATAAAAAAGTACATTAAAATGTATTTTGATGAATACGTTTTAAATAAAATTTTGCTTTATCCGAATTTAGATTTATGTGATCTTTGAGTTATTCGATTGATGCGAGTTTTGAGTAATTCCATGTTTTGATTTTTTTTTTTTTGCAAGTTTCGATTTATGCGATTTTTGTTTTTTATGCAAATTTTACTTTAACAACGCGATCATTCAGTAATGTGATATTCATATTTACACGAGTTTTGAGTAATTTCATTTTTAATTTCTGCAATTTTTTCGAATCGATTAATGCGATTTATTTTCACATTGGACTATACACTAAACGCCTGTAGATGGCAGTATACGTTCAATTCCGATCTCACAAACTCACAAGTGAAGCTAATATTTAGCGTATAAACATATGCAGTAGTGTCCCTATGGGATGAAACCTTCAGTGAATAAATAAATAAATAAATAAATAAATAAAAAGTTTATGCACATGTGCTGTTTTTTATGCTTTTTCGATCATTAAATTATACGCCATAGTCGCCATTTTAGAAAACGATTGACTGCAGCGCCACTGCGGCTCTGACACGCACTACAAAATTCCCACAAACCTTTTGAGTTTCTGGTTCCGTTCCACCAAACGGTCATTACAATGTAATCAATCAGCTATTGTTAACAATAATCAGTCGGTCCCAACATACTGTTTAATGTATTTTTATCAATGTTATCAGCTGGTTATTGTTATCAAACAGTTATAGTCCCAAAGTGATCACCATAACCAGATTAACCACAAAAAACTATTATTTCCACAATATAACAATTACCATTTGCAGCAACAATATTTCAACATTATTTATTGAAAAAACAAAGTCAATATGACAAAAAAAAAAAATAAAAATAACAACGAAAAATAACACATTAAAGGACATTTTTAGCTTTTATGACACATTACATTCATAACAATAGTGTGTTTTGGCGAATAGGAAACATAAAAATCTAACAAGTGATGATAAACCAATGATAAAAAACAAGAACAAAGTGGAATGAAGCATAATAATAATAATAATAATATAGTATTTAAAAATTATAAATTTTGCCTGTAATTAGTTATAAATCAAATACGAGTTTGACAATGAGATTAAAAGATTAAAAAAAAATGTAAACAGTTTGTTTTGTTCGCTAAATTTTGAGGCAAAAAATTGCTAGACTAACAAGCAATTTCCAAAACTATATATTTTTGAAATTATTACATAGGCCTTAAAATTTGACATACGGTACTGTACCCACTTTGGCAGAAAACATTACATCGGAATGGAAGAAGAAGAACTAGTTTGTTTTTTTCGTAATTACAATTCATGGTATGCACCCTCAATCATAGGCAAGATAATATGAAATCTTAAAAAATAATCTCTTTTTATATTTTATATATATAAATATATATATATATATATACATACAGTACATAACTCTGAAAGGTGTGCTCTCCCATTGATATGTAGTGGAGCAACTATTAGCTGAATTATTTTTATTGACAGGCAACTCTCGTTTTATGAACGTCTCGCTATTACGAAGATCACACTTTCCATACAAATATTATCTTCTTTTGCTTTACGTTATGTATCATCCTATATAATAAATGGAATAGAGGGTTCCTCCTCACCAGCTATGGAGTTGTCACTATGTGTGAAAATGCCAAAATCAATACTGTAACGAATTTTGTGAAGCAATATGAGCTAAAACAGTAAATAACTATAAAGAATGTTGCAAAGCAACATGAGTTAAAACAAGGAATTGAATAATAATAACAAAAGAAACAATTTTCCCCGTCAGTTTTGACGGGCTATTTACTAGTTATTATGTGATAATGCACAAGTTATGTTACCGGCAGTAGAATCCAGGCATTTTACAGAATGCTTAGCCACTTTTGGCAAATATGAAATATACGTATTTTATACAACTATTCAGGTTAGTTTAGGGTAGTTATGGTAAGTTTAGGTTAAGTCCACATTTAGGCGTATGTTTAAACAAACAGCCTAAATTTCTGCATTACTTAACTATCTCAATGCTAATTTCATACATTGTCTAAGATTCGACATTCTATAAGATTGTATACATTGCCAGTAAAATATACAACTAGGTCAGTCAGCAACACTTTGTATAAGAAAAAATTAAGTTTAAGTTTTTTAGGCCTAAATTTAAACGTCGTCTTGCTTAATTGTTTCAATGCTAATTTTATACATTGCTTGAACCAGGCTTGGCATTCTATAGAATGTCAGCAACCGTATCGTATCCAGGCATTCTATACAATGCGTGGATTCTATACGTCACAGGCAATGTGTATAATGAAGGCATTGTATACAATGCCTAACCTGGTTAGGTAATGCATGAAATTAACAATGGAATAGTGGTGTTAAAATTATTTAGGTTAAGGTTTGAACTTAAACGTTTTTCTTAAAAGAAAATGTTCTTAACTAAACCAACATGAACTATTTATACAAGATGTTATTTCATTGCATGAATGAATATTATTTTATACTTTGCCAAAAGCAGCCAGGCACTAGTACCGCATACATTATAAAGTATATAACACAGGTCATTCCATGTTTAAATACATGGTTTTACTGTTTTTAATTGGCTACTTTAACTAAACGTATATGATACGGGTCATAAACGCAAGTTACACAAACATAAGGAACATTTTGCAACTGAACACGTCCGTAAAACAAGAGTTGCCTGTAAAGATTCATTTTACGAGTTAATATTACATTTGTGGTCGGAAGCAATGTCAATTGTACTTGAATCATTATTTTTTCTAGGGTACGGAAAACAAACAAAATTTGATAAATTTGGCATCGATTGTATCGATTTCAGAAATCCGTTATTTTATTGAGGGTGCATTAAATATGTTCCGTCGTTCGATGTTAACGTACATTCTTATCTTTTTCTATCTTGATCCAAAAGTTTTGAAGATTGTACTATATTGTATTATTATTATTATTGTTGTTATTACATCAATCACCATAGATTTATTTTTGTTTTATTCCTACAACACTATGTAAGCCTAAAAACAGCCTCGTCCTTGTGTATTGAATGTATTCTTCAAAGCTGTAAATGAACAACAACTCCCTCTCTCGGTACGTTTTGGAATCGATAATAATCAGCTGCAATTGTATTGTGTATTCGGAGACGCACTTTTTTTTTACGCTTCGGTTTCTTCGACGCTCTGCGTCTGCGAAAGAATGCACCCGGCTTTCTTGATCTCCCGCATCATGATGTAAGTCAACCTGTTGAAATGCGGCGACGTGGAAGTGATTTTCTCCTTGACGATCGATTCGATTGACGTAATCATGTCGCTCTGCGACGAATCGTACTTGCACAGACTGGTCAGTACCATGATCTGCCGGTAGAGGCGCAGCATGTACTGGTCAAAGTGCCGACACATGAACGGAGTCTTGTTGGTACTAGTAGGCATCTCGGAAAGGAGGATGTTGAGCTCTTCGGCCACCATGGTGACGATGTCTCTCAGAATGAAGAAGTCGCTTTCGGATTGCGTCGACGCCGACTCGGCCGACGGCAGCCACGAAGTGACCTGGTCGGTCGGAATGGTCATGTTGGACATGACGGCGTCTTTCTCTTTGACGGGCATCGACAGGACGGCCAAGCTGTCGGACGTCAGGCTCTCGGGAATGAACCTCTCGACCACGTCGCTGTTGTAGTCGACTTGCTGGAACCCTGGAAGATCGATGTTGAACTGGTTGTTGCCCGAGCGCGTTTGGAACGCTCCCTCGTTGTCGAATTTCGTTCCACCAAACAGTCGCCGCAGAAGACGTTTGAGGTGCTTTATCACTACGTTGGTTAGCGTCACTTCTTCGGTGTAGATGTTCATTTCGCCCTTGTCGAACAGTCGTTCTTCTTCCTGTAATGAAAAGTTGAAACTCGGTCATGTTGGATATAGGAAGTCGCAGCAGGCTACTAGTCGAAATGACGACTCAAAGTGCGTACGTCGGATGTTGAAAAGGCTTCATTAATTTCTTCACGAAGACACCAGTCGAGCAGTGTCGTTAAACATTCCGTCTGGAACTTTTCTCCGTAATTATCCACAAAGTAGCCAATCGTCAGATCCAAAGCAACGACGTGATGGATGTCGTGAGTGACGAGGGAAGAATCTGAAACAAAGACTCGGTCAGTATCGGTGTTAGAAAATCCAAGTCTTGCCCAGAAGAACGTCGTAAGTGACAAAAAAAATTCAAAATTGAGATTATTATGAAAAATATTTTCCTCGTTCACCTGGCCTAGCTAGTGGTGCCATCACCAGGTAAAAAATAACACCATATCCCCGTGAAACAGAGAGTGAAAAATATAGCGTTCATGCAATTTGTAACATACAACGATCTTCCGAGCAAGTCTTCAATCCAAGATTTCCAACGATGTGTATCTGTATACTTACCGGAAAAATGAGAAAACGAGTCAAAGATATTGACAACGGAAGCTGCGGTTTTCTTGATTTCGAAATCGTCATCCAGAAGCAACCGTACTAAGGCACACCACATCATGCATGAAGTGGATTCTGCAAACGATTTTTTCAAATGCCACATTAGTTTTATTTATTGACTACCATATGGTACTGGTGAATTGGGACTCGTGATGTGACAGCAAACCTAATATATGATGAGGGTCGAGTAGAAAGTATGAAGCAACGTGAGTCAGGACGTGAGCCGCTGTCCTTCGGGTGGAAATACTTTGCTCGGGAGAACAACACAGTAGGAAAGCGTCCGCCCACTCTTCCAAAATCGTTTTATTCTGTGAATCTTCGTCGTCAGGAGCCTATTCAAAAGCAAAGATGATTTAAAACGACGAAAAGCTTGACAATACAGTGCTATCTCGATGTTAGATTTTTTTGGAAAGTACGGCAGTTAGGAAGATTAGGGTACAATATTGAAAGGGATATTAAGAAAAATAATAATAACACTATTATTATTATTATGTGCCATAACCTTTCTTGATGCTTTTGCACATTGTAGCACTTTTTGAACGTTTAGAGACCAAATTGAGTTGATCAAATGTATTATAATTTTTAGTACTGTGTATCCACCTGATAGTACTGAACTGCCATCTATGGGTGAAAATATTATCTATGGACAAATTAACGCCATCTAGTAGCGTAAAATGTAAACTAACGCTGGACAGCACAATTAAAATAGTGCTTCAAACTAAAATCACAAACTACTTATTCTCAAAAACAGCAGATAAAGAGTGATAAAAGAGAGCTAAACTACAAAATACAAAACTACAATGCAAAACTAAAATTATTATTATTATGGAAAGTGAACATTAAATAATGTGCAACCAGCCAACCAAACAACTAACTTCATCTAGTGACAATGGTACAACACAATGCACACACAGAACTCGGTCATTCTTATTACAAATGTTACCTCTGCAACGTCTAGGTAAACTTGAGGAACTAAACTTCCAGTGAACCGAAGCAAGGCACATCGTAAATCATCTCTGCAAAAAAAAATATCAAGTTAACAGTAAGAACGATTTTGTTTTCTTCACTTTTTGAAACGAAAAAGGGGTCAATAAGCTTTTTCTTATTACCTGAATTCTGCTTCACCTCTTTGAAGTAATATATCTAATTTCTAGTAATCGAAAGTGACACAAATAATGAGAATTTAGAAACGAAACAACGTTACAATAAATGTTAAAGCACGATTAGAAGCCGTGGGATTAATTTTATACCTCAAAGGAATTGATTGGTTTGTTCAAATCGCTTGGATGTGGCCATGGCAAATGAATGGCAAAAGGAAACAGGCACAACAAATGGAATAACTGAGAAAAACATTCACAATTAACGAGATTAAATAAATGCACGATATTTTATATAAAGAGTGTTCCTGAAAAGGGTAAACTTTGGTGTTAGGAGTTTAAGCAAAATAGCATTAACATAAATGGATTGTTTTAATGTTGTAGTTGTATTTTCTAATTTACCTAACCTGGTATCGACACCCATAACAATAGGTTACGTTAGGTAAAAACAAGAACAACATTAAAATTTTCTATTTATGTTAACGCTATTTTACCTAAACTCCGCCCACCAGCTTAAAAACCAAAGTTCACCCTTGAAAAGTAAACCAACTTTAACTACAGATGCTATGCATCAAAAATCCAATATAAACATGGGTCATAAGAATATTATAAAAATTTCATATTTTAAACTGCGCAAGGGTAAGGTTTTTGTAATGACCCCGTAAATTCGCACTGTATAACAAACACACACACAAAAAAGTTGAAAGCGAGTAATTCGCAAACCAATACCTCAGTCAAACATTCAGCACCTTCCTCCTCACTTAAGGCCAAAGAGATGAGTGTAAGAACTACAGTCTTAGATGACAACAATTGCTGAATGCAGCACTGGGTCTTCCGCGAATTGTAGGCCCAATGAAACGAGCTGAACGTGATGGGAATGGTGATTTCGTCCCTCTCCAGCCCCGTGTCGTTGAACGTCTCCTGCTGAAGCAGCAGGTAGAGCCATCTCATGACCAACAGACGAACCTCGACGAGTGGACTGTGCAACAGCTGCGACACGATTTCGATGATGAGGCTCCTGTTCTCTTGTTCGTCGGGAATGTGATCGGCGAAGGACCAGTTGGCATCCATGGGGTCGTGAGGCGTCAGCGCGTGACTGGTGAAGTCGTTGCCGCCGACCGCGTTGCTCAGCTCGCAGAGTTCCGAGGAGCTCCATTTCACTTCGGCCGACCCGCTGATCTCGGTGGTCATGATGGCAATGTTCAGCGCGAGTTTTGCGACGATCATGTGGAAGTTGGCGTCGCCAGGGCAACCTGGGTGTTCCGTGTATTCGTAAATTTCTTGCACAAGCACAACTTGGGTTGAGCTGATCAGCTTGTGATCTAAAACGAACAGATCACAGAAAGTGTAATGAACGCATTGTATAATTGGCATACAAGGTATATTCCTGAACGTGTCTAGTCAAATTTTAACCAGATGCTACACACCAAAAAAATGCAAAGCATCCGTATAAACATGGGACCGGAAATTCATACTCATTCGCATACCTTCTACAGCAATCGTGAGACCATAGGCCTATGCATTTGTGACTTTCCTCTGTGTTATCTCGAAAGAAATCCATGTTTATATTGGTTGTTTGTATTGTTTTGATGCGTAGCATCCATGGTTAAAATCTGACTAGACCTTTCAGGAATATCCTGTCTAACAAGCAACTCTCAATTCATTATAAACGCTATGGAATGTAAGAGGAACAACACATAAAGGAACACAACTCATTGATAAATCAATTGCCTCTACTGTGATAAAACGTATTTTCATTTAACTGATGGCATACCTGGCTCGATGAGATTTTGACATATTGCAGCATCAATGATTTCTAGGAAAGTAGTTCGTGTGACTAGACAGGGATTGTTCCTTAAAAAAAAATATAAAACAAAACAGAATAATCTCAATATCCAGCATATTTTAGTAACAATATGATCTGAATCTTCCGATCGAATACCTTGACAAAATCCAGTGTTTAGAATCTAACCAGTTGCCTACACCGTCCGAGATGTTTGACCGTAGATTCTCGGGCACTGAGCTGATTTCAGTCAAAAACTGTAAAACCTACGTGATAAATTCATTATGTATGTAGAGTGATCTTTATCTTTCTTGTCGCACCTTCAATCTTACGAGAAGCTAAAACGTCCCCCACACGTATATACATACACTCACAGATCTGGGCCATTATTATTATTAATATAAATCATTTACCAACAGCAGCAATCCATGAAGATGGTTCTGAGAAAAAGCCTCATTTTTGTTGGGTAGTTCTGAAATGAGCTCTTCTATCATGATGTGAAAAGAGTTGACTAGAATAAGAGGAACCAACGCTTGAGCTGCCAACGTCCGGTTTTTTACGTTAGGACTGTAGCTGCAGAGTTTGATGTAAGGTACAAAAGCGGAAAGCTGTGAACAATGAAAACAAAATTACTGGTCAACCTATTTTCATAACATAATTGAAGGGCCTGATGTTAAAAGGATGTTAAGTCACATATTTGTCAAAAATGACCCAGAAGCATTTTCAAATGTGTTAGATACAATTCGACCTTCCTAATGCATAATTTTGAACGAAACAACGACAGACAGGTGCAAAGCTATTAGCGCAAGAAGTGTGAAGAAGGCCATAGACAGCAAAGCAAGTTCGACGTTTTCCTCGAAATTGTAAAAAATGTCACTCGACACCCTTTTACACCAAACCCTTCAATTCTTCGCAATTTTCCGCAGAATGTGGAAAGGAAATAACCCCCGCTGATAGACAGCAAAGGGTAAATCATTCCAGCTACGATATACCAATACATACTTTCAGATTGGAATCGGAACCTTCCAAAGCCGAAGGGTAAAGTCTGGAGAGCAGCAGGAGAATTGGATAGAGACTAGGGTGCAGGGGCAACGTGTGCGATTTAGTGGCTTCGTCCTGACCGGTTTTCCACGTTTCAGTTGCCATCGCCAACTCTTGGAGAAGGAATTCGTACAGCGAGGGAAACCTTTGGAAGAATACCCTCCCCGTCATGCAATTCTTTCGGTTCCTTTCATCTTTTCCTCTTTTCACTCCAAAAATCCTCGTTATGAGCGCACTGAACAGCAGCGTTGAGGAATTGCAAATCTAAAGTGCAAGAAAATTTCGATAAGTTATACTTTGGTGCGTATTTATAGACAGTACTTAAAAGAAAAAATTGTATACATACTGCCCAGTTGTTACTTCTGAAGCCAATGATGGCTGCTTTCATGCCATGAGCAATGTAAGGAGCGACGCTCTCGCCCAGTCGCATGTCACGAAACAAAGCGCGTAAAATGTTCAACGCATGAACCTGTGAATCAAAATGGCAAAAAATGAAGTTGTTTTCCTATCTTTTTTCCACTGTTTTAACTGGTCTCGCTGACGTTTTGTTTACGAACCTGTGTGTCTGTTTCACTGCGTTGAAGATTCAAAGAAACGTCCAACAGCACTCTCATTACTTCGTTTAAGCTGCTATAGTTATTTACTGGTGGCTCAGTAGAAACCAACGCCTGTTACATAGAGAGTGGATAATTTCATATAAAATATAACGATAATAACATCCGAGTCAATGACATCACATCAATACAACATTCCGACCCATCTCACCTGCACCATAAATGGAATTCCAGCACTTCTCCTAGTCGAACAGTATTTGGATGAAACAACTCCATTTTGGAACTGACTGAACAGATCGAAAAGCCACTGCTTTGGCAATTCGTGTAACTTGCCGGGTGAGCTAACGATAACAGAACAAAAAAAGTTTCATCAACTCACACCTTCGATGTTAAGATTACAGGCAACGGACATTTGCTATAACAAACGTCACAGTTCATGAATCTTCTCGGAACAAAATCGCTTACTTCCAAAGACTCGAGCACATCTTGCAGAAGCCGGCATAGGCTTGTTCGAATGCACCACGATGCTTAATCTCGCCCAGTTGAGTCGTGAAGTATTCACCGATGGTTTCGATCTGCTTCCACGACAACAACGAACATTCCGCATCACTGCTCACGGGCAACGGTGACCTTTCGCAAAGTTCGCCCAGAGTCAAAGAAACCTCTTTCATCGTTCGCCAGCCGCACAAAAGCAGCATCTGAGCCGTGATGGCGTGAAGCTTGGCAACGTCGTTCGAAGAATAGTCGGCCAACGTAAGATCGTCACCGTCGACACCAGATTTCGCCATGATGTCGACACCTCCGGCAAGAGGTTCACGACCGAGAGCTTTCTGCACGTAGCCATACAGCTGGTGCAGATTATCTATAAACCGCGTTAATCATCGTTAGCAACAACGTAATAGGACATGCCGTTTACTGTAAGAAAACAGCTTACCATGATCAGTATCCATTGGTATGTAACCCTCGGGAGATGCGTTATTTACAATAGGTTGGACTAGTTCGCTCAGAGTGAAGATTACTTCGACAATGTTTCCAATGAGGTTTTGCCACTGTTCGTCCTCTGCAACCAACCTGTCAAAGTAGACGTCAATTAAAATCATCAGGTGTTTTTTTCCTATGTTTTAAATTTTTCAGCAAATGTTTATAAATAGGTAACAAATTTATCGTTAAATTTAAATTTAACAATTATTATTATTATTATGATTATTATAATTGATATAAGACGCCCACGAATATAAAACAAAACTAGGGAGCACCTTGTGTGAAATCGTATAAAATGCATCTTATATTTATGAAAACGCAGTACTAAAAAAAACCGATTAACAAGCTGTTAACAACAAGAGATAACCGTTTAATCACCTGAGATCCACTTCGGATAATAGACTTCGTATACATAGTAAAAGTCCGTGCATCGGAGCGTGTAAAGCTGCCTCTAATAAACTGTATTTGGCACATTCCATTTCACCCTGAAGTTGCATGAGAAGCATCTCAATGACGATCATCACCGTATCTTCTAAGGTGTGTTTGTCCAACGATTCAAAATCTTGCGGCCTAAGCTCTTGTATGTTTGTAGACTCTCTGACACAGACAACAAAAAAGAAACCACATTACACACAAAATACTTACTTTAAGCATATTACGAAAAACGAAACTTTACCCATCTTTGAAATCCAGTACTGGCGTTGCTCTTCCCGACCCTTCTTGACTAGCTCGACAACCCTCTTCAAACAGCTGTTTCGTTGCCGCTGCAACCGACCATGTTCCAGGATAATGTACCAAGAGACGTAACATGTAAGCCGCGGTCGTGCTTTCAGCTGGACGAGGACTCGAAGCCAGCGCCAAACCAGCTTCGAAAAACGCAAGCAATCGCTGTTCGTTCTGTCAATAAATCAAACTACTGACGACTTGTTCGTTCACAAATGATTTTTGTCGATTCCTTCGAAAAAAATTTTTAACCATTACCTGGAAACCAATAACATCCGTCAAAATGTCTTTCAAGATATGAAGTGCCTGCCCTTTATTGACTTCGTATGTATCGCGTAAGATTTCCAGCAAGGTCTGGGTGTTGAAGTACGTTAAGTTTTTCGCCAAGGAAAAGACCTGGGTTTCTGAAAGTAAGACGATGAAATTATCCAAAGAAATGGTTTTTAATTGTTAGAAATATTATTTGGATGGAATATAGTAATAATACCAGGACTAGCATGAAATCCAATGAAATCGTGAAGCAGAACTAAAACCTGTAACGCAGTGCCCCTTCGAGGGAAATTGGCACCGACGTGAAGACTAGAGAACTGCAAATCGGCCATCCAATGAAGAAATTCCTTGAATGCAAAACCGAAGAGTGAAATGATAATAAAAAAGACCCTTTGATTAAATACAGGCAACTTTCGCAACATATGCAATAGTTATTAGAAGAACGCAAAATGCACATTGTCAATCTTCAACTTAATATGTGAAGTACAAGTCAATTGTGCAAGTCAAGTCAATTACATGCACTGGCAGAAAGAGTAAGACAATAATATGTGAAGTGTGTCGTACTCTTTCTGCCAGTGCATGTAATTTAATTGAAAAGTTGGGTGGAAAAATGGCTTAACTCCACTTACGTCGTCTTTCCTTAAAATGCATCTATTGAATCGTTTTTAGACCAGTCTATAGCATAAAGCCATTGACTATAATTTGTGTTTGAATTAATTTGAAGTGTTCTGTTTGAATAATTTTACTTTTGTTGCCATTCTAACTCCAGGCCAACAGGTTATGGGCCCAGTACACTTCTACACACCCACATAACAAAATGCATAACAAACATCTTGGAATCATTTGTAACCCAAACATTGCCTCTATAAAGCTACCACACGAAATGAAAAGCCAACCTGATAATATTTTACAGTCGATTGCAGCTTTTGAACTTCTTCATCCGCTTCACTCGCACCTCTGCGATGAAGATTGGCTATCTTCTTCTGACACGCGTATCCGCCATCTCGAATACGAAGGATCAACTGTCAAAACAAAATTTACGCATTACATGGAGAAAAATATTCATAGATGCGGACCCAGATTTTGTTTTCACCGTGATAACAAAAAATCAAAAAATACGTACTTTTTTAATGTATGCTAAAAGCTGTTGTCGGAACGAAGGCGATTGACTGCTCAAGTTTTCCAATATGAACGATCCGATCAATTCGAGATCCACTAAGGATAACAGTTCCGTTGATTTGGCACTCAAGCATAGTAAACCGAACGCGTCAAGTCGAATCTGAAAATAATAACTTCTGAGGACCACAAGAAGCCAAACAATGCATGAAGACAAATCGCTGGTCGACACTTTTTAATCACCTCTTCGCTAGCATGACGAAGCGCATGGTTCAGTGCGGAAAACGCGAGGACGCTGTTCCAATATTGGGAAGAGTTCTTAGTATCCGGATTTAAAATTCCTAGCACTTTGGCTGTTTTCAACGCTTTAATAAGGGCACCTAAATATTTCACTGTTACAAAAAAAAAAATAAAAATTCTATGTAAATATGATATGTATTATTTTACCAATTAAAGAGTTGGGTAGAATAATGGCGTTAACTCCGAAAATGCATTTACGCCCGTCTTCCAAATATCAGTATTTTTTCCATTGTTTTGGAAGCGAAGCGGGCGAGTGAAACAACCAGGAAGTGAAGCGACAAAAAGAAAGAAATCACAAAACATTTTCAGATTGACAAGTCGTATCCCATTGTCTTGTCCCAAAAAGTCCAAAAGTGCAAATTATAGGCAACGAAATGTCTTTATGCTATAGACTGGTATAAAACAATTCAACGTAAATGCATTTTAAAGGAACGACGACGTAAGTGGATTTGCACAGTTATTTTACCCAACTCCTTAATTAATTTACAATCCTGCGTGGTATCAACGGAAAGGAGATTATTTAAAGCTATTATTTCAACCTGAAGTTGGATAATCTTCTTCATCGCTAGATATTGATGTGATGAACTGCAAGCTTTCCGGACAACACTTCAACAATTTGCTCAAAATAATCTGAAATTTTTTGTAAATGAAACATTTCAAACCTCGTAGTACTCAAAACATGCTGATAATGAGTGTGTATTGAGCTCACCTCCAGCTCGGAAACCTTGGAATCCTGACAGAGAGCAGTCAATACAGGAGAAACCCATAATTGTTGCCAAACGGGCATATTGTCACGAATTTGATTGAGGTGATTGGTGAATAGCTTTTCGAATAGTTCGCTAGCCTGAAGAGAGACGATCAACGTAAAATGACAGACTACCCCACACGTGCAATGTATCCCAATACCATTTTTGTTAAAAGCGGATGTGTCTATCCAAAATGTAAACTTACGTGACACGCTATTACTTTGTCCTCCATCGCTGCCAGTAAATCGTGAGGCAAACTTGGCTGACATTCGAGTATGTATTGCGAACCCACCAGTTCCACCATGCAACATAACGCACTGTATTTGCTACAACGATGCGCAGGCATAGTTAGTAATTGTTCAACCAAATTCTCAACAAATGGGCTCTTCTTGATCACTGTGAAAGTTGTCAATGCACGTTTACAAAACAACAACAACTAAGTTAGCAAACAGATTCGTATTTATAAATATGAGACGCAGCCTTGTGTGAAATCTTGCATAAGACACGTCTTATATTTACAAAAAATACGGCAATACGATGTCTTTATGATCTATTTTTTTACTTACATTGCCCTTTGCTAAGACAGTGAATTTTGATGAAGTTGATAAAAATGCTTCGGGCCAAATGACGAATTCCCTACGAAACGATTGAATGACCAACTTGATATCGGAACAAACCAGATTAATAAACGAATAGGACCTATGTTTAGTATGACGAACTGACCTCTATGAAATGTTCCCAATGGGACCAAAGAAAATCCATGAGTTGTTCACTGACATATTCCGAACCCAATTTCGATTCCAAAAAGGGCTTGTTCTCTTCAGCGCAGTTTTCCAAAACATTTCTAAGAAAGAAAAAATCCAAAACTGAATCTTTGGAATACAGTTAGTCCTCGACTTATGCACGTTCCGTATACATATGCAATGTGAGATTTTCACATTAAATCTACCACCACCTAATATGTCTATAAATTCACATTAACGGAAATGAATAACACAGTGGAATCCGATTATTATAATCACAAGATAATGTTATCCACCGACAATTGTTATCATTATCAGTTGGTCCTAAGACACTGTTTAATGTGTTATAGCCATGTGTTAATGTTATCGAAAAGCACTAGTTCCAAAGTGATCACAATAACAGGAGTCCACTATAATTAAGAATAAGGAGAGTAATCAACATACAATGCTCTATGTGTCCACAGCAGCAAACCTTTGCAACAACTGATCATAACGGCTGAATCCTTATTACTGAAACCCAATAAAAAGATTAATCATTATTACAATAGTACACTAAACGCAAATGTATTACAGGCAACTCTTAAGTTTACAAACAGTTTTTGAACTGAGAGCAGCCTGTCAACACTAACGGTGTCTCGATGACATACTTTGCCGAGATGCGTAACAAATCGGGTAGAAATACATCAGTGAGCATGAGCTGTCCAGATAATACTTCTTTGGATAGGTCGTTAATCTCCATGATGGATAGTAGACCATTTGTCAAGTATAACTGCGATGCGAATGGAAGCGCTCCGAGTAACGATAGCGTGAAATCCAGTCCGACGGGATAGCCTTCCAATTGCTTCTGGATGTTGCACATCAACGATTCGCTATCGATTTTAGTTGATTTGGGATATGCAATTTGCATTATCTGCACACACGCACAAAATGTTCCATTAGGTAATTCGAGAGAAACGTTTGAGGAGTTGGGTGTAATAACGGCGTAACTCAAGAAAAAAAAACAACTGTAGCTTTGAGATAAAGGTCCAAAAAACTTCTGGTACCTTCAAATTTAAGATTGAAGAAAATTCCTGTCAACTGTCTATTTATGGAAGGAAAATGAACAGGTTTTGCAAAAAAATCTGTTAACTCTAGTTGACAGGCATCAAGTTACGAGCTAGTTTAAAAAATGCAATGACGCTGTTATTTCAAAGATCGTGCTAATTTATAAATGCATTTACATCGTTTTTCCAAAGATCAGTATCTTTTTCCATTGTTTTTGAATTGAAACAACCAGGAAGTGAAGCAACAAAAAGAAACAAGTCACAAAAAATTTCAGATTTACAATAGTCGCTACACAATATTCTTGCTACAAAAAGTCCAAAATGTAAGACTAAAATATAACAAAGTCCAATAGATGCAATTTAAGAATAAAGATGTAAGCAGATTTACACTGTTTTTTCACCCAACTCCTCAATTATTTTTTTCCATCATGTTTCAATACAAACATACATACCATTATGTAGTAATTCGTTGCAAAAATATGCTTGACTAATAACGGCACGGCCATTCCGCAATGCATTCTACAGTCCAGTAAAATATGATCTATGCAAATAATGCGATAAAAATAAATAAATAAATAAATGATAATAAACCATCTGAAAAAATATACGATGCGAATGAATGATTACCATCGTTAAGAAAGGTTAACACATTATGCAGGATTTGCACCGAAATTTCCAACAGCAAATCTCGTTCTCCCGACGCCAGCAACGCTTGTAATGCGGGATTGGCTTTCTGCAAAGTTAAAACGATACCTCGGACAGACACTTCTAAGTTGTAATAATGCGCCGTGATCTCTAACGGGCTACATGTATCTCTATGAAAAAACAACAACATCGGAACAGTTAGTACAGCAAATTTCATCGAAGCAAATATCTTGGACGTTTACCTTAACTGCTGCTTCACTAATATTAATACGTGACCTAAGAATTGCAAAACTAAAATAACAAAAAAACAAAACAAACAAAAAAGACTAAATTAAAACTGGACAGTTGACGGATTCTATAAATATCAGTGGACTTTAAAATCACTATTGACGAAATATGGCAAATTTCAAATAAACATCTGACAATATATGCATATAAGGTGATATGCTGTTTTTTATGTCACCAAAGGCACTTTATAATAGTTATTTTATTTCAACTAAATTCTAATATTTTGTCTTTTAAACGATTACTTGAAAGTTGCTTTATTTCGTGAAAGTGACTTTAGAGACAGCTTGTATAAATGAAGGGTTCGTACCGTTGACTACAGCAGCGCTGATGCTGTCTTCGCCTGAAATATGACAATTTTTGTAAGCCACTGTGGTCGTTTCGATTCTGTGTTAATCAATGGTGTTGAATGCTGTTTTCATTCATTTAGTTACCTAATTGGAAATTGTCGAAACAAGCGATGATGTTTTCTATCATGCTGCGCACTGTAAATGCGTTGGTGATGTCCGATATGTTCTTGAGATTCTCCATCAGCATGGATGTTAAATATTCCAAGATGAACCCATGTATGGAATCCGGACTGTTTTGGAGGACACTGAAATAATAATAATAATGAAATATATTTATATTCGGATTTCATTGCAATTTAAATTGCTATAAAGATAATTGCTACTTTTATTATTTTCACAAGTTGAGAATTGTTTTGTAAAGCACCGTGGGTATTTGGTTTATAATTTACACCTTATACTAGTTTTATATTGAAACGTTTAAAAGCTGCGAATGCTTAAATATTGCAAACTAACCAGATGAGTGAGTTCATTTTATATTTTATTGATCATTTTGTGCAGCTTAGGTTGTTGATCACATGTCTTTGGTCATGTTGACATTTGATCCGATTAGTGCATCCTGATACACTTGATTCGATACCGGAATCATTAAAACCATGTTACACATGCTGAATGCTAAGAATGGTGACTGACTGGTAACAGAGCGTTGCAATGTAATGCGAAATGAGAAAGCGTGTTATCAGTAAATTACAACACTTTGTTACAAGTCAACTGTCACCCTAAAACTATTGTCTTTTCTGTGCAAGAGTTTGGAAATTCAAAGGTTAACTAGAAATCGAGTAAAGAACGTTGGCTATGTATGAAATATACTTGTATCTGTATGTCGTATATCGATGTTAACGGATTGCTAATGATATATGAAGTCAGAATGCTCCACTACACTGTAAACTGTATTAAGCTTACTTTATGGTGATCAGTCTAGTTGACCAAAATCTAATGACATTATTAATTTATTAACCAATTTAGATGGCATTCCTTAAGGATCACAAAACAAAAGAAGATACAAAACTTTCAAAACTTTTTAAACAACACCTGTCCATAAATGGATCGTCTTAAACCATACTGAACTAAGTCAAAAACAAACTTGAATTCGAGAAAACAGTGGTTTCACTTATGATTTGGCATGCTATTCCCATTGGTTCATAGTGCCGTGTGACTCAATCTACATATTTGGTCCAGAGATATAATTCTTAGTCTATCATGTCTTAGTGGTCCCATTTCACGCATTAACTCAAAAAGTGTAAAAAGTGAGTTAGTTCACTGTGTACAACGGATCAATGGATTATGCTAATAATTGCCAACAATCAATTAACGCATACGGTTTAGTATCACTACTGATTACTATTAACACATTGATTCGCTGTCAATTTATCACCAAAAACAAAAATATTTTTTTACATGTCGTAAAACATACTTGCAAAACCAAATAGTTTTTCAAGATATTTCCCTCGTCATCAGCATATAACCGTTTTAAATGATTTCCAATGTGGTTTGCTGCTAATTATCTTACTATTGATTCTACCAAATTTTTAATTATCATTCTCATCATATACAGTATATTGTTAATAAGATCTTTTAAGGTGACCACTGTTCATTATAAGTTAACAAAATCATGTATAAATGACACTAAGTACAGTAGAATCCGGTTGTTATAATCACAGTTAATGTTATCAATCGGCTATTGTTATCACAATCTAGTGGATCCCAACACAGTTTAATGTTATCAGCCAGTTATTGTTATTAAACAGCACTATAAGTTATATAGTCCCAAAGTGATCATAATAACCGGATTCCACTGTATTAATCTTCCAGAATGTCTTTTGATCAAAGAGCTTAACGTTTTAGAAAATAATATAAAAGAAACTCCAATCTTAATTATTTCAGATTCTGAATCTTAAGGAGAATACTGTAGTAATAAAAATCTTATTTTTAAAGATTCACTTCAAAATTTCAAACTATTTATTTATTAAATTAATAAGTTATGTATTAATAAATAAATATCGCAGTTTTATGTCTCAAACAGAATCCAGTAAAACTGACACTAATAATAACTATTAATTTTTCAGAAACATCCGTTAATGAACCAAAGAACATGGAATTCTGGAAAAGCTTCAAGAAAACCCCAAGGTGAGCCAAACTTTTATCTCATTTTTAAAGATTCACAGCATCTCACCCACCAAAAAAAAATAAAGATAGTGTGGAGTGGGCTCTCAGCTCAAATCCTATCTTCCTGCTTAATTTTTTGAGTTCATGACACAAATGTCAATAACTGCGGTTCTTGTTCCACGAGGAACACCAAGAGCATACATTTCTTCTCAAGAGTAAGAATGTTTCCTTTCATCTTGTCACCATGGAGACAGATGACAAGCTCGTAGGCTCCAATAAATCTGGCAGCAAATGTTGTGTGAGAAGGATGTTTGCTTTCAAGCTTAAGACTGTCAGACAAACTCATATTCGTGTGTGGCTAGATGAACATATGAGGCAAAGAACCCTGTTTCGAATTCAGGCTTTTTGCACTTAAGGAAGATACGTCAAAGAAATGAAAAACATCCTTAAAGTGTTTAATCTGCACTATGTTTAATTCAATTATTTTTTGTTATCATGTCCTGGTTTGAAAAATTAACATAATTTCTTGTAACCTATGTCCGATCAAAGTGTTTTGTGGAATAACGGCTTAACTCAAAAGATGTAGACTAGACTAGTTTTGAGATTAAAGGGCATAACTTCCGGCACCTTCAAATTTAAGATTAAAAGAAATTCCTGTCAACTGCATATTTATATAGAAGGAAAATATGAACAGGTTTTGCAAAAAATCCGTTCACTTTAGTGGACAGGTCTTAAGTTATGAGCTAATTTAAAAATGCAACTATACATTTACTTTAAATATCGTGATAATTTATGAATGCATTGACGCCGGTTTTCCAAATATCAGTATCATTTTGGAAGTGAAGCGACAAAAAGAAAGAAATCACAAAAAATGATTAAGATTCACAATATAGTTGCGTTCGATATTCTTGCTCCAAAAAGTCCGAAAGTGCAAATTATAAGCAATCCGATGTCTTTATGCTATAAACTGGTCTAAAACGATTCGATATACACAATTTAAAGAATAACGTTTTAAGTAGATTTACACCGTTTTTCTTCCCTTTTCTTGAATTTTTAATATTTCCATAACACTCTAGCATCTATATACATATAAATATTTTTAGAGATACTTCATACTGTAAAATGAATAGTTAAATAAAATTTGAACATCTATAATTATAGAAAAATATACGGTACCTTAAATTATAAATCGAAGTTTTGGTAAAATTATTAAACTGATTACTAATTATTTAAACTATTGAAAAAATTTGTTTCTATTTTAATTGTGCATGACAAAACTGACAACATTCACAATTTTAATTATGCATGATCAAACTCATAGAAAATTAGCAAATAAAAACAAAACACTAATTTTTTTTCTCTAAACTATCCTATTTTTTATTTATATATTGAAATCATAACAATACAACAGCAATATAATGACAACAAATCCAATATGAATTTTTTGTATATAAAAACTTAAAACCAAATTTGATTTTACACAAAAAAAAAAACAAACAAAACTTAAGAATCAACCGTATTTAACAAATAAATAAAACACCTATAACATAAAATTAAAACAAACCAAAAAAAAAAACAACTTATGAACAAAATATGATAGTTAAAATTTATTATTTAAAAAATTAAAATAAATCAACTTCAGTAGCTATTTATTTATAATCTACTATATCTACATTTGCATAAAACACATTTTGTGCAAAATCTTCCGAATCCAATGAAATGACATGTGACATGGTTCCACTGATAGCATCAAAACAAATCTCCAACCAGAACATTATTCAGTTTTATTGATTCACTTTTAGCCAACTACCAAATTTGCCAACAAAGCGGTAGATTAAATGGAAATGGAAAACAAAAAACAAAACAGACTCCATTGCTACTGAATGACTGTCATCCTAAGTTCCACTGACATGTAATTTTGAAAATGTAAAATTCAACTGAGACGAAGATTTAACATATTTATGTTGCGGAATAAAATATTCATGTATCGCAATAGCTAGCATAAAAAATTCATTGTTTTTTTAAAAAATTCCATTATCGTCCAGACTTATCGAGGAAAGGTCAACATCACGACGCAGGCTATTTTCCTGTTACAATTCCCTGGTTCTACATACTACGTTTGCATTCCGACATGTTGACAGTTCATGCCAAGGAAAAAAAGATGCGACACCAAGATTAACAGTGAATTTCCAAATTGAACAAAACTACATTTGCAAAATGCGCTTTACTACACGTGTGTCGCTTTTCATTGGCATTGGTCCAGAATAACATACAATTTAAGACTATGCAACTTTCATTGATATATGAAGAATAAACTTCTACTCTGGTCATAACATTTTCACTTTTGTCTTATTTCATAGCATCGGTACTTGTTACATAACATAACACTAAACTACCACTCTAGTCATTGCCATGACATTTTAATTGCTCCAAGCAAATTACACTCTTCAACTTCCTTAATCGGACATTCTAGAATTGATGATTTTTCCGCAAGTTGAATTCATGAAATAAGACTCGGATTAAATTCTGTAATTTGGATAAATAAAACAAATAAATTATATTGCAATCGTAGCAATATCACTGTAGTAGTAACCTACGTCGTTGCCCGATTAAAGAAAGTTTAAAGCGTAGAATTAAGTCTAATCAGCTTTATTTGTTAATAATACATTTTAAAATAACAAAATTCTAATGCCGACAGTGTAGAACAGCTCCAACCATTGGTAAAACATTACAGTACAAAAAGTACAGGTTTACACAACCCTAAGTGTGCTCAATTCCCAACTTGTTGATGCATGTGATTTTTTTTTGGTTCTTTACCTTGAAACCGTCTTTTTGACTATGCTCTTCAGGGGTAGCTCGAGAAAGATGTCCACCAAAATCTTGCAACATAGCGTTATTTGTTCTTGTCCTTCCGGTTGATACTTCTTGATGTTTTGCCCTATCTAAACACCAACAAAAAAAAACAAACTTAAATAAACAACAAATTTGATTCAATGTTATATCTACTGTATGTCTATGTATATAAACCTACTCTATAAAATGGAAGTTAATATATTAGCCGAAACTTGGCAGACATTGCAAAAACAATCTTGTTCGTTACAAAAAATGTGACAGGTTAGACAAAGACTACACATGTTTGGCAGTCATATTGAATTGACTTATTAGTGACAAAATAAGTCGATCCTATTAACTATTAGACGAAAGCTTTTCTATCATGCAGATAATATATCCAGTGTTGGCTGACATCATTCATTCTTGACATAAGGGTGAACCACATGACTATAGCGGAGTTCACGCTATAGTTATGTGAACCCCGATTTAGTAAGAACCCGTTTATGTTACAATAACATTTTACGGACCAAATGTTAATATGTTATCACGGTGTTACGTATGCAGATTCCACTGTCTACACATACATAATCCTGTCATACCGTACAACATTACACATACGTTTCTCAACTTAATGGACATTAAATAAGAAACAGATTTGTTAGATAATTATACACTGTAATGGTCTGCCAACTCAAGAGGCTTCAAAACAGTAGAATGATATTAAAAATTAATTTTCTTTTATTAGTAAATCCATACCTGTTTGATCAAGGTGGCATGCTTAATCGAATCGGTAGACTGAAGGCATTCATGTAATAGCTTGAGAGATAGGATACAATTCCCAGAGTCGATCCAACCTAGCATCAACAAACGAACAATAAATAAATTAGAGAGGGAAAAAATAAACAACTCACTAAATAAATTAATTTAAAAATAAATATTTATCTTCAACACGAGGGATTAAAATGTACTGCAGGGAAGCTTGCTGCGTCGTTTTGATGGAAGGGGGGGGGGGTCATAGTACATTTCACTTCGTGTTATTTATTTGAAAGGTCTTGTATCATGAAAATGCTTTACCTTGGAGTTCATCATTATATTTTCTCGATGCGACCAATTCGATGGGATCTAATTCCTTTTTATTTTTCCCAGGCATTTTCCGCGATTATATATTAGCTTTAATGACACAGCCAACGGCCTCAAGTTATTCGTCGACAAGACGAAGTAACCGATCGCCAGGGCGCTGCCATTATGGCCAAGGCCACTCGGAAGAAATTGATTTTTCTTTCTTTTTTTTAGATTTAATTTATAAAATTTGTGATTGTTTATTTATTTACGAAGTTAATATTAAAAATATTGGGGAGACCATTATACCATTTATTATTTAAACATAATTTTTAATTTGTTTTCCGTTGGTATTGTCAAGATTTTGTAAACGAATGTGTGATGATTTCTCTCTCGAATTGTTGGTGTCGCCATTTTGAGTCCAGCATGTTTCAAATTTTAATTCGTTTAATTTTAAATCTTTTAAATCGTTTTGATTATTTATACACTAAAATTAAAATTATTTTTTTAATTAGTTTTTACCGTTTAATTTTGATGATTTAGTCTTAATTAACTAAATTATAACACAGTATTTGTCTTATTATTACGACTAGACAGACTCAAAATGGCGGAAAAATATCCTATTTTAGCATGTCAACCGGTTGACCAACCAAGTGTCGCCTTCAGCGAATGCTCTTCTAAATTCGCATCTTTCGGGGAGGAAGATTGTCCCTTTACAAACCAACGCTCACGAGCCAAGATCCTGCTGTGGTTTTTGTGGATTCGACTTGTGTGTGCGTATTTTTTTTTCCTGGAAAAAAAATATTTACGTCCGAAGACGAAGAAAGGATTATCTTCCGAATACGGTTGACAGTCCATCTGTAAGGTTGTCGTTGATCGACGATGAAACAGCGACAACAACAACAAGGAGAGGTGAGACCCCCTCGTATCTTTTGGCCTCCGTTATATGGGACCATGGAAAAGAGACAGACGAGAGTCCATGTGCGTCTGCTTGGTTTAACTTTGGGTTACTGCACTTTCAGCCGACAGTAGCACGGCTTCTATACCAAAAGTTATCGTCAATCTATTGCTGTTTTGTATTTACCCCTTTGGAAAGAGTTGACACTTTGAATTTCGTCATGAGACTCGACCACAGTGCAAACCATCTGGCGTAGTTTGGAGTCCTAGCCCCTTCTTTTTGGAGGGAGAGTTAACATGCTATATGTTTCAAATCTCTTGTTTCTTAAATACTAGATTTCTTTTGTATGTACAAATTTATATAAAATTGAGTGTATATATTATATTTTAGTTGGGGATAAAAATCCAGTTATAATCATTATGAATTATAAAAGTTTTGTAACGTGTGGAATTGAGCCGTAAAGATTGTTCAATTGATAACATTTGACATGTATGTCAGGGGTATTATGCCTAACTATATGCATAATGTACGCTCTGTATAACTATACACATATAACTGTCACTTGTCAACTTTTGTAATGAGTTAGTAGAGTTTTGGCAGTTAAAAGTTTTTCGTCAATATTGAATTTGAAATGACTAAAAATGATCATACATGACTCAGGGTTCATTAATATGTATATGTTAAACTCTTGACACTAGATATGCATAACTATGAACTGAAATGTTTGTTGGTATTCTTATTCCACGTGACTAATGTTGTTGGTCTACTTATTCTTTGTAACTAACGTGGTAGTCAGATGGTACTTCGTTGACATTTTTAGCCACAAAATTTTACACTGCTCACAAAAATTAGGGGATATTTCATAATCGTCATACCATTTTGAAATATTCTCTAATTTTTGTGAGCAGTGTATATAGAAATATGTAACAACATACATATGATGTAGTATTATTTTTCTTTTTTATATACTTGCCAGGAATTTTTGTCCTTTTTTGTTTTATGATAGTTGGAGTGCATGAAAGCAGTGGGCAATTGGAACCTTTATTACCTATTTATTATAATTAATTGTAACTATTGCATTTTTCATATCCACTATTACTTCTTGCCTTTGAAAGCATTGTTTACATTGTAAATTTTCACTTTTTTTTTTGTATCTTTTTTTTTGGTTATTTTAGTGTTTGTTTTTGTCCTATTATTCTGTTGAAATGCAATAAAGTTAATAATAATAATAATAATAATAATAATAATAATAATAATAATAATAATAATAATAATAATAATATACACCTTGTCCAGTATTTTTTTCTTGTGTAGATTATACTACTACTATAGATTATTATAAACTACTGTAGATTATTATACTACTATAACCCTGTAGTTCTTAAAATAGGAACACATGGATGTGTCTGATATTGTATTAATACAGCTTGAGTTATTTATTACATACAAAGTTTTCTCCGAGTTGAATATATAACCCAATTGTAATATTTCGCTTTTGAAGATTATAAATCTTACGAATTAGTTGACTGAAGGGCTTCAGGCAATATGATGATAAGCCACATTTTTTTTTGGACATTATTCAGGAGAGTCGTTTTTCTGGTGAGAAACTCCATGGAGTACCATACTGAGCAACAAGGTGATTTTCTATATTATGCTGTCATTTTCTGGAAAATCCAGGAAGTGGTCAAGTAATAATAACTGAGGGACAGCAGTTGATGTAAAGATGTCATTTTTGGAAAAAAAGTGTGGCTTATCATTATATTGTTTAGTACTCTTCAATTCAATAGTGTGGAAGCCAAATGAGTACAGTAAAATTGTAAACAAATATAAATACATATGAAAACCTATAATGATAAAGATTCATAACCATATAAAGGATTCATTAGTAATCGATATAAATGTAATTTTCAGTATATCGGTAGTTATTTATATGCCAATTTTCGGTATAATTAATAATTGGTGAGCTATTAAAATTTTCGATGCATTCATTAATTACATAGTCCTGTATGCAGTGGTTGCTATTCCCAGAATAATATATGATGACTTGATGAGTATCATACCATGAAGGTTAATCAATTTCGTTTCAACAGTTTTCAATATAAAATAAAAATTATTGTTTGAAAAGTTTTGGATATTGACATTATTACAGTAGTGTAGTTTAACATCATTAAGTTAAAGTGCTCCAATTATAATATTAGCATACGTAATAAAAGGTGTCATACTACTATATCCCATGCTCTTCAAATGTGATATGTATGTAATTGAAACATAAAATTTAATTGCCAATTTAATAATTACGAGAACAAATTTATATTTATAACGATAATTATTCTTTATATATCTGTCATATACAGATATAGTGTACTGTATGTACATAAATATCAATTTTTCTATTTTTGCACTTTTCGATTTATGCGAATTAAAAATAATTTATACAATTTTTGAGCAATCCAGTATTCAATTTATGCATATTTTAAGTAATTCCATTTTTGATTTCTGCACGTTTCGTTTTATGCGAATTTAAACTTATGCGAGAGTTGAGTCATTCGATATTTATTTATTTATTTATTTATTTATTTAAGATGCGCACCCACAAGGGGTAAAAAAACGCACAAACAAGAAAAAACAATATAAAAAACAATACAATAAAAGTTACAATACAATAAAAGGAAGTATTAATAAAAGGAAATCATAAAACTTGGAAAAAAGGTTAAAACTACTTATATTTGATTTATGCGAGTTTTGAATAATTGTATTTTTGATTTATTATAACCTATGCGGTTTTTTTTTTTTTTTTTACAATGCGGTTTTTTATTTTTGTGATGGACTTAATGCAGTTCTTGTTTTATGCGTTTTTTTGGACCGTACAATATATTCTCAGAAACGACTGTAAATGGCAGTATACGCTCAAATTCCTAGCTCACAAACTCACAAGTGAAGCTAATATAAAGAGTATAATTAGACACTATTTTTTAAATATCAAATATTTACATTTTTTTTTCAATTAACTTGCGTTTATTTTGTTCACTAGTTCATTGCCTGTTTTATGATTTCCATCAAATGGTTAAACCTTTGTGAAGTTCAACTATAACCTATAATAATCGAAAGGTACAATAGGTGATCAACAGCCAGATGTTTCGTTATTGTAGTTTCGTTAATGTAAACACTGAAGGACATTAATTTTCGATATCAAAACAACCCACCTGGCAGTGAAACCGGAAGCAACTAGGAATCATTATACGTAAAAGTGTATATTATAGAAAACGTTAGTATACCAAGACAATACAGTATAGTAATGTTTTGTTGATGACACAACTCAACTTTTTTACTGTTTTTCAGTTTCTATAAATACATGAAGGGAACGAGACGGCCTAAGCTTGAATTTCATTCTGTTGAGTTTACTAGTACACACACACAAAAACTCACTACAAATAACAGGAAGTGTAATTAGGGGAAGTGTTATTTTAGTATACATGGATTATTTACTATGCAGACTGCAATAGATTATGATTATTTTTTTTTTACTCTGATTTTATTTTATGCTGATATATATATATTTATAAATGTATACTGTGTAGAGGGGTGTCTAATCAATGAAAAGGTTCGCACTGAGGGGTGCTGCTGCAGTGATTTTCAATCACGTGGACTTAATCAAATCCAAAGTGAAATCGGATCCTATCGCATTATGCTATAATCCCGACCTTACACGAAAAACTGATTTTTTTTTCCATGAGGGGTACCTTTTTTTTTGTAATTATACGTAATTGAACCTGCGTTATTTGTTTTGATCAGATTGTGTATCGAAATTTTTTCGAGTCAAGAAAAATTTTAAAAAACGTCATCTTTTCGTTAAGTTTTACTTTTCCAAATTAACTTATAAGTTTATGGGTGTCCAAAAATTATTATTTTTGTAACTTCAAGTACCTAGGTATAGTTGTAAAGCTTCATTTTTTTGATGGTATATTTTCATGTAATTAAGTTTAATTGAACCAACATACAGGATATTGTAAGTTGATTGGATTGCATACTAGAATTTCATCAAATCCAGAAAAAAAAATCGAAATTAACGTTTAACGTACAGGGTGATTTGGTAATATCAGGCAAAACCTTACGGTGTGGTAGGAGGCACCAAAATAAACAAAAAAAGTCTATATAAACTTTTATCCGGAAATGCTTCGTTTGTTAGTTACAAACTGTAGTTTGGTCCATTGGTTGTAATGCAAATCCTGGTATCAACGAGTCACTGATAATAACAGGATTTGCATTACAACCAATGGGACAAACTATGATCTGTAACTCACAGATGAAGCGTTTCCGGGACATACGTTTATATAAAGTTTTGTTTGTGTTGGTACCCTCTACCACTTTGTCAGGTTTTACCGATTCATCCTGTATATCGGTATATAAAGTTGATGGGGTGTCCGAAAATTATCTTTGTAATGTGAAAACTGCAGCACTGAAAGTTGTAAAGACAATTTCTAGGCACCCCTTAATATATGTGTATAGAAAGTTAACTAACATTTTTGTCAAAACTGACTTTAGAACCATTCCCCGATGTGTTGGGTGCAATTCTACCTTTCTAACGCATAAATTTGAGCGAAACGACCGTATGTGTAAAAATATTGGTACGAGAAGTGTGAAGTAGCCTATAGACAGTAATGAAAATTAACTTTAGATTTTTAAATTTCCTCGAGATTATAAAAAAAAAAAAATGTCACTTAACACCCTTTTTACACCAGGCCCTTCAATTATTATTCGAGGTGTAGCTCTTATAAACGGGCCAAGTATTTGAGAAAACAGTGATGAGAGCGAAAGTTGCACAGTGAAAGGGAAAAGCATTGATTTTGCAAGCACTACTTTTAAGAAGGAAAAATGTCCTGTCTGAGACTGAGTGTGTTCAATTTTTTAAATCGAAGGTAACGTCAGGGGCTTCTAGGATTTTCTGGGAAAAAAAAATGGGGTACAGAAAAAAATAATTTAAAGCTGGATGTTAACATGGTTTGTTATTCATGCCCTCAGGTCTCGAGATCGAAGAACCGACCATGAGTTCTTGGAGTGGAGAAGAAGAAGCAGCGCCTGGTACATTTTGCCAAACACATGGATTGTTTTGGCAGTGGATAAATCAATGCCTAAAACGACTGTGCAGCCGTTCATTGATAAATTAAATAATGGCAGAAGGAGACACTGATCAGCATTCCTCCGCTTCATCCCATTTGTCCTCTGCACCTTCTTTGCTTGGCGAAAATGTTGATAACATGGACACGGAATGCGAGTATCCGTTGTGGAGCGACGATGCCCAAACTAATTGGCAAGAAAGGTGCATCGAATTGGAGCTTTCTCTTCAGAAGTTTCGGGACCAGGCAAGCAAGATCAGGACCTTGTTGCGAGAAAAAGTAAGCATACACTTGCCTGTTTATTTTTGGTTTTTTTCAATAGTTGTAATGTAGGGTGTCCAGAAATTTCATTCACAACTATTCATTGAAATTGTAAGGACAGTTGAAGAGCTTATTTTCAAAACGTCAAAACGTTTAATCATTTTTGATAATAAGAGGGTTTGACAACAATTTTGTGCATCACTCATCATTCCAAATATGTTACTGTATTTTTCAAACTTATTTTCATTTCCTACTAGAAAGCACTCTCAAAAACCACGTTTACATGCAAAGTGTATTGTCAAATGAATGAAAAACACAAAAAACAACTGTTTCCTGAAAAAGTGATTCTCCTGGATTTTTAACACGTTTTGGAAATAGGCTCTTCAATTTTCGGACACCCTATGTTTTGAGGTTTCGGCTGAGGTACTTGATTCATAACAGGAATAATGAAAATCAAATCTCATTATGCATATGATAACTTTATGATGATGGAAAAACTTGGAAAAGAAAAAAAAATAATGCAATTTATGTGCTTCATAATATACATACAGGGTGTTCCAAAATTCAGGCCCTGTAGGAAAAAGTAGCCTGTTCACGAAACCCACTGGGCATGTGTTTCATTATCAGTCAGTTTATCAGTTACATTGAAACAGGGATTACATGCTGAAAAGTATAGCAACTAATTAATAAATCAATGTTAAAGGAAAATTGTAGTGTTAAGTACACGTTCCAATGGGTCTGACTTCTAGGACACACTGTATAATGGGTATTTGAGAAAATGATACAAGTTATTGTAGCTTCATTAAGTTACAGTACTGTATCTACCTACAAGTACATATACATTCTGCAAGCAGCTTAGGAGCAGAATTGGACCTGTGACAGTAGTGACTGCGGTCATTGGTTGGTCTGTATTACAGATGTAAATGCTACCTAAGTCTAGACGTAAATAGAGTTGTAGAAAAGTTGCAAACAAAACGAAAATAGCTTCGGTAGTTGGCATACTATATTTTTTTTTATTTACCCCCGTTTCCATCACCATTAAGTGGAAAATATGGAAAAACACGATTTTGCTTTTCGTTTCCTGTTGTGGCCTAAGGGATGAGATTATTGAAAAATTATATTGATAAAAAAAGAAAAACTAATAAAAAACCGCATGGTTGCATATTGTGGTTTCCCCTACCTTAACCCAATAACAAAATTTTAAGTTCTTCATATGCTACATTTTAACTTTGATAAGTATTGTGAATTTTTTTTTTGTATGTTTTGGATAAGCATGCACACTACTCACTCGTTTTCCATATTCGTTTTTGTATCACCACGTTTTTATTATGTCAATACTATCGATACATCCTCAGTGATTTGAATATGGTTTAACTCCTATAGCATGCTGGGTTTTGTCTTTTCCCTCACTTTGTTCCAAGTGTTTTCTAGCTTCGTGTCATCATAGGCTACGTTGTTTAAGTGGTTAATGGATGGCGGGAGATGATGTTGCAATTTTATTTTTAAATGCAGATAAAAAGTGTAGACAATGTTAATATGGGTACTGTTACTAACGAAGCAAAAATCAAGACATGGTGGTATGAAAAGAGCAATTTTGATCTGTCAATTATATGTATCGCGTGGTGGCTGTTTGCCAGAATTGTCGCACTTGATACGTCTCTGATTTCGAATAACACAACAGTAACTAAATGTAACACATGGTATTTTGAAAATGTGATTAGTATTTTTTTTTTTAAATCATGGTTTGAGGATTTGTGTCAGTAAAACAGTTAAAATGATGTTCAAGACAAACATCCCCGCACATTTGATTCCTGAAATTCGTATTAAGGATTTATAGTCATGGTTACCAACATCTTGTTTACGGAAACGGAAGTTTATAGGAAATCGGTAATTTGCAAGAAGTTCTCGGCGAGTTTCTTATATGCGAACAGAGAATTTCTCCCTTTCGTCATCGACGTAAATTTCGCTATTATGCGATTTGACGTGGTGGTGCAAAAGTGAGAGCTGCCTGTTGCAGTTTTGCCACCTTATGGGAATTTCGATATGCGATTTTCGATTTATGCAGAGTTTATCTAGAACGTCATCTTCGCATAAATCTAAGTCTCTTGTACATTATCAACTCGCATTGTGTAATTCAGCAGTTTTCTGGTATTTTATACTCTTTATATTAGCTTCACTTGCGAGTGAGTGAGTTTGTGAGATTGGTATTTAACGCACACTGCTATCTACAGTCGTTTATATGAATATACTGTTTAGTCCAATGTACCAAAATACACATAAAACAAGAATCGTACAAGTTCAATGTAAAAAAAAAATCGCATTCATTATAAATCGCATTCTGCAATTTTATAAATTAAAAATTATTCAAAACTCCCATAAATCAATTATCGAATCAAGGATCGCATAAATATAAATTCGCACAAATCGAAGTTCCCTTAAATCAAAATTTGTATAAATCAAAACTTGCATAAATCAAAAATGGATTTACTCAAAACATGCATGAATTGAATACGGTTGCTAATCACTCAAAGATTTCATAAATTTTAATTCGCATAAATCGAAAGAAGTTGTACTACAATTATTATACTATTATGTGACAAGCTATGTATAGTGTTTTCGTGCATTAGGTATAATTTTAGATTAATATTAATTTTTCATAAATCGTTGTACACTAGGGTATTCGTGTATTGTTATAATCACAAGCGAAACTATACATCAGAGGTAGTGTGCCGCATCGTTAATGCGATTACAGGAATAATAATATCATTCTCTCACTCGTGTGCATGGTTGGCCATTATTTATTAATATTCCACTACTAATGGCGAATGCACAGTTTAGAGTTGATTGATCACACACACTTATGTCATCGAAAATGGGGGGTTTGTATCGATTAATTAATGCACGCTATTGTGAATGAGCCTGTTTCATCATTTTCTGCGATTGCGAAAAACAAAAAAACATAATGGTGGAAAACGAGTCGTATTTTGCATTGGGCAATAACATATCGATTTATGATGATTATTAGCACCACGTGTTGTTGTGCTGCTGCTGCTGCTGCTGTGGTCAAAAATGGGAATCTATAACTTTAATGTAAAAAAAAACAAAAGCAATAACGGGTTGAGATATTATTATTTCATATCTTTTTTTTTATTATCGTGTATCGTATTGCCTATCATCTTGAAACACAAGGGGTTTTATTGATCCCTTTTATATATTTTGCACTGAAACCTGTTAAGGTCGCTGTATACATGATAGTAATACTGTAGTATATTTCAGGATATTTTTATACACATTATTTATATATATACACAGTATATAGATTTTTTTAATTATTAATATTTTGCTCATTTTTAATCCTTTATTGATTTAGAACATTTTATACTATATATATATATAAAGTGTAGTGGTATATTTATAGTACATTAAATAGTTAAACATATTTTTGTTGATTTATAATGAAAACGTTTGTATGAAAACGTGGTCTGTTGGCTAGTAAAAATTTGTACTTTACTTTTATTATTATAAAGACTAGAGGTTAACTCGTGCAGAAGCACGGGTGGTAATAGAATCGAATCCTATATGAATATAAAAAAAAATATTATTATAAAATATGTACTAACTTTTAATTATTAAAAACAGAAATCATATTATTATGAACCCGAAATCATAATGCTATTATAAACATAAACTTTGTTACTACTGTATAAGCAGAAATTATGATTATGATATCAATATTGATATAATATGCTCCATTTTAAATACATTTGTAGACCTTCTTAAAGTTTGTTTTAAAGTACAACGAATGATGAGCAATGTTCAAATATGAACCGGATTATATAATCTAGCGCTAAATTTTCTGCACCGAGCTAAATCCGGATCGAGTTTGAACTGTTCTTTAATGTCGATGGAAGTTCAAATTTGATCCGGATTTTGTAACTGTTCTGCGTCAAGCAAAATCCGGATCAAATTTGAACACGTTTAGCGTGTTAACACACCGAGTGATATGTAAAAAAAATGTGACAATTTTTTTTTTTTGTAAAGTTTTGAATATCGGTTTCAGCACAAAAGATTACCATAGTTTCTTCGTTAAGATTATTGTTCAAGAAAAGTACTTTGAAACGCATTACGATTTTTTTCCCATTGAACATAATGAACAATGGGCGTTCCGATTAATGAATTTTCGCATAACGAAGCGATTTTCATTTCATTCGTAATACAGTATTTAAGAGAATCATTAATCATCGTAGGCTTCAGGTCAAATTATGTTCATTTTCACGATTTCTTGATCCATTATAATTTACAGTAGATTAGATTATGTGATGGTAGCAACTACATTTTCTTACTCTGCACAGTACTACCTTTACGGAACAACAACGATTTAATATCAGCTTTACTTGTGAGTGAGCTGGGAATTGAACGTATACTGTCATTTGCAGTCGTTTATGAGAATGAGAATATACTGTATAGTCCGATGTACCAAAAAATGCATTAAACGAAAACTGCATAAGCATAAATAAAAAATCGCATAAGTTTAGTGGAAAAAAAATCGCATATGTAAATAAATAAATCGAACATTGCAAAAATCAAAAATGGAATTACTCAAAACTCGCATGAATCAAATATCGAATTACTCAACGTTCGCATGAAATTTAGATTCCCATAAATCGAAATTTACATAAATAAAAAATTCGCATAAATCGAAACGTGCAGAAATTAAAAATGGAATTACTCATGAATTGAATATCGAAATAACTCGGGAGATTGCATTAAGTTTTAATTCACATCAATTGAAACATGCAGCAATCAAAAATGATTCTTTACATTAGCCTATGCATGTACATACAGGTATAGCATATCTGTATATTGCAGTTCCGTTATATTTTGTTTAAAAAGCACTTCTGATCACTAGTAATGACTTAAGTTAAAATTTAATAATTCCACTTTCTGCAGAGTTTAGGCTCAATGTATTATTAATGACGTGAAAGTTTCTTTCCAAGAACTTTGGTACAAAAATTTCCGTAGGGTTATTTTTCCAGTAATGAGGGATTTGTTTTTTTTTTTACCTGTCAAGTGGATATTAATTTTTTATAAATTTATAATAGATTTTGTATAATAATTTTTTCATACCAAATTTCACCTGCTGTGTGTATGTATTTTTTTTTTCGGTAAATAATGAAAAAGCGAAGCATTGATGTTGTCACCATTGTCATGGGTCGTTGTTGCATGAGAAATTGAATTAAATGTATGGTGCCAGCAATAAAATTGACAAATGTGCAAGTTTATCAGGCAAACAGGGACCTGTTATTGCCAGTGGGGGTAGAAATTATGGCACCCATTAAGGGCTAGGCCTTCATATTTGCAGAGGACCCATGTTGCCCTATAATCCAACACAATTCACGGGTTTTTTTTTTTTTTTATTATATTACTTTCATTAGTTTAATCGCTTCTTCATTCAATACCACGTGTGACGCTTAATTGATTCGGCAATTGCACCGGGACCTTCTTTTTTTATTCGTTGAGTTTTTGTTTTTTTTCAGTAATTATGGAACAAAGAATTTCTGTTCCGAAATCACGGTTTTGTTCTTTTAGTGATGCGAAAAATCCAATTATGATTTTTCCATTGACAAAATTGGAAAATATAGGCCTATGTATATTTTTATTTTTTATGTTGAAAATTTTTGTTCATTAATTGTGAATCGTTGACTAAATCAATCAATGTTTAAATCAAAATGATCGATGAATTTGAGTCTCTCGAGTGACACTGGACATATTTCGTCAATGAAATAAAATACGGTGGATCGCTATATGTAATACATTAATTCTGCTTGGTACTCTCCTAGACGCTAAACGGCTCGATGGATTTTGAAGTGTATATGGATTCGTCTTAGTCTTTAGAGTGACACTGGCTACATACCGTCCATTAAAAACCAATATGGGGGTCGCTACATGCCATGAATCAATTGTTCCTTAGACCCTCCTATAGGCTAAATGACTCGATGGTTTTTGATGAATGGGGGGTGTATGGATTCGTCTTAGTTTATCGAGTGTCACTGGCTATATGCTGTTAATGAAAAAACTAATATGGCGAACGCTACCTACTTTTTTGAAACCAATAAAATCCGGTCCAAATTGAAATCTTTTTACGACCACTAGCTAAATCTGCGAATTCCAAATATGGGTTGCATTTTATTTTATTTTATTATTATTTTTTACATACAATATTTTATTTTAAAAACATTGCCATTGTAACCAAGTAAAAATTCATTAACTTGGAACTTTCTCTAGGATTTCGGGCCAGTGTTAGGGAACTCTGGAATTGTCTTTTCCTAAGACAATGATTGCATTCTAGACTTCGTACACTTATTTAGCATACAAATTTCTTTTGTGTGTGTGTCTGCGTCTGAAGCTTTCTGGTAGATTTGAAGAGAACATACCAAAAACACGACTTCCTCCAGACTTGTTTACCAATTTGACGTTTTTTCTTCTTCTTTCTTTGGATGTTCTTACGATTTAACACACCATTAGATCGGTAAACATTGCTGTCTATATCCGGCTCGAGTTATAGACATATATATATTCTAACGGATATATAGTATCGATTAATCATTAGGTTTCGCATAGTACACTACCGAAAAGTTGTTTGTTGGCGTCGTTTCAACTTTTCCTTTTTCTTCTGAATACAAGTGGCCCTGAAAACAGTGTCTTGCTGAGTTGGCCCGTCCATTTTGTTTTGTGTCCGAATATTTTTTTCTATATATTTTTTATTTCTGTATTATGTACATAATTTTTTAGTATATTTGAATCTCTTTCTCTATATATATAGCAGTTTTGCTTATTCCGAAAGAGCAGTGAATTGATTTTTCAGTCGTCGTGTTTATTTTATTTCCTATTCTCTCTGTGGACCAATTAAGAAGATGATGTTTTCCAGGGAAATGTTTTTTGTGGAGATTTTTAAAAGAAAGTTTTTTATTTTTTATTTGGGAGTCTTTGTCTCATTGGAAACCGCTTTTGTAATGGCAGCTTATTAGCAATGGAAGGAAAAGTCTCTTATTTCAATGAAGTGCTTTCTTGGTTGATGACTCTGTGATATAATTTAACGGGTTTTTTGACAAATTAATTTACTCTATTGCGAATTTTTGGAAGTTGCTTTTTATTCTGTAATAATTTAGTATCCGTATGTTAGGAACTATTTCGCCGTTATTTTTATATAGCATGAGTAATTGCAGTAAATAACAAGTTTGATAAACGGATATTGCATCAACCAATCATTAAATTTTTAAGCAAGGAAGTCATTGTGCTTGTGATGTAGTAGGGAGCGTGAACCAAAATGGTGTTGTCTATGTTTGATTTTTCATGGTACATTTGGGGAAAAAAAAAACAAGCGAGTTCATTAGCAAAGCTAACAACTAAGGGGTGAAAAAATCCCGATGTTCCTGGAACTTTCCCATCTCCAAAATACTCTTTTGCATGTATATAACTATTATCGGATTTATTTTCCAATTTTTTCCTATCTACCAGAAGGTGTAGATTAATTTAGATAGCCAATTATTGATGTTTTGATTGACACTCATTACATGCAGGAAGTTTACATTTAGTTTTAATTCACCAATTGCAACGACAAACATCTCCCGCTGGGTTGGAGAGAAAAAGAATTAGATTTTTCCCACTTTGTTTAAAAAAAAACAACAAAAAAACATAAAACAAAAGTTAAATGAGTTTAGGCAACTCTTTAAACTAGTTTGTGCGAAAATTGGATGTTTTGTGGCTTGTAAAAATTACTTTTGGCGTGATTGTATGAATATTCAGCAGTAAGGACCATTTGAAATGCAGACGAATTCAAAAGTGTGGTAGACGGCAAAAATTGTCAAAAAATTTTTTCTCCCCAAGTCATCCGAGAGTGTCTTGTTGCAGAGAATAAAATTGTCTGAAAGTAGCCAATGAAAAATTTTAAAAGTGGTCCCAGTTGCACACACAAAAGGACCAAAAGGGTTAATAGACAAATTCTTAATTGGAAGTGCAAGTACCCCGTCTTTCTTGGGCAAGAAAATGTCAACAGAACGGCGCATGCCCTTGAGGGATTCTTTTTTAAATCAGTTGACGATTTCGTAAATAATTCTTTTTTCTTCTGGTTTTTTTATTTTAGGGACAATCAAACATGTAAAAAATTAACATACAGAGTTTTAGTTGTTTAGTTTGGAGATAAAAGCGAAGGCTTTTGTTTGCGATGAATTTGTTTAATTGAGGGAGTCGGGACGTCATTTTCTACTTGGTATACCATGCATTACTAAAAGACTGCCATTGTAAGGGGGGGGGAGGGTGTCAAAACGGATTTTTTTTAGCATTTGTTTTTTTTTTAATAACGGAATCAACAAAACTCAACATTAAACGTACCGTTTATTTTTATTTATTTTATTTAATCTCGTGTTCGTCTCAAATGAAATAAAAGTTCGTATGAAATGAAAGTATGGTATATGAAATTCATATTGAGCAATGGGCCTACGTCTACTTATGATTTACGAGTATCGCTACATGAAATACTGTATATGGATAGTTTGTATACAAATGGGGTATGCTAGATGATGTCTATACAGTGGAATTGGGTTATTATGATCGCGTTGAGACAATTGCGTTTTTGATGACAATAACCGGCTGATAACGTTAAACAGTGGATAAATATACATTAAACAATGTTTTGGACTACTGTAACTTATGATAACAATAGCCGATTGATAACATTATCCTTGATTATAATAACCGGATTTCAGTGTATCTTTAAGTATACATATCCGTACTGTAAATTAGTATCAGACATTCTATATACACGTACCTGTACAGTATATGTGTGTGTACATTATATATACACTAGTGTATGATTTACAAATTACAATTAACAGTGTATCCATATCACGTGACCAACCGACAATCGCATATATA
>JAQIWH010000813.1:0-40051 GCA_034695005.1 Cryptops parisi | reverse complement strand
GGATGAGGTGGGGGAGGGGGTGAGTGTGATGGTAGTTGATGGGGCCAATCAACTTGGCTTTTGTACTGGGATGTAGAAGAGCGTCAGCAGGGCGCGTGACACTTTTACCTCAGCTTAGCAACAAGGACTTGGGGAGGGGAGAAAATCCTCTTCCTGGTGGGGTCACGTGACTGTGGACATTTTTATTGATGATGACCATCCATCCGTGCTAAGGACACAAACTCAGCTGGTACACATGTGGACTGTCTGTGGCTTGTGCCTTTGTTTCAGTACCAACTGGCAGATGTGGTCTGGGACGACTGAGGGTCATAAACTAAAAGCTCCCGGTTTGTCGCTGACGGTTGAGACACAGCTGTTTTTCAGTAAGCATCTTTTTGAATGTTGTTTTGCACAAAGTTCAACAATCCGATGTCATTTTTAGGGGGTTGCGAGAGCTCCGAAGTTATATTTATAACTTCTTAGCACATAGCCTGAATATGTCACTCAAAGACTTGACATTACTGATGAACAGTTGTTAATTTCATCTCGTGTGACGTTTACCATTCCAGTAGTCATAATATTAACTTCCTCAGCTGCCTGACAGATAAGCTGGTGAATTGCGTTTCATTAGGAAGTCATGTTTCTTTTCCAGATCTATTTAGTTGAATTGATATTTCTAAAACTGTTTTCATTAAGTTGTCATTGCACCCTCAATGTATATTTGAAATCATTTAGCGGCCTGAATCGATATTTTTTCCTTAGTTCCACATTTTTTTTAATGTTTGATCGATAAGACTGAAACACGTTCCTGAGATCGAGGAACTGATTATCAATAAAGCAATACGAAAACATTTTTCTTGGTTAATTCCATTAACATACAAGACATACTTTTGCGCTGTGCGCTGACCTACAAACTATTCAAATTTGAATGGACCAAAGTGGGACAATTAGGAGATGACTCGGTTCTTAATCCACTCAAATTGTTCCTTTATAAATTCTTTCTTCGATCTGGTACTCGACCGTCTCACGATGTTTGTCTTGTTTTATGTAACCAAGAAGCTTCTTGATTTCTCAGGAAATCCGCTCTTATGAAATAGAAAAAAACAAAAACAAACAAATGACCATAATACGTTTCGAAAAGCCAACATTGCACACATCTTCTAATTGCCTAGGAACAGCAAACATCCGAGTTCCCTCATTTGTTTACGTATTCATGTTGTCGTATTCAGTTACGACATCATCATTTTGATGGATTAACCTTGTATTTCAATGGCAGGGACATTGGAAATTTCATTTGCCTAGAGATGAAGAGAAGCGTGCAAATTATTACCAGCATCTGGTGTTGTACCACAGTCAGTTATTAGTGGTCATGGTCTCATGAATACAACTTGGTGAAAGTGCTACAGCTGTGAAAAATGGAAAGGGTTATGGGAAAGACAGGTGAGAGAGATCAACCATTGATTAGTGCCAAATGGGTGGTGGGAGACACGTGCTGAAAAGAATGAAACAAAGACACACAGGAGGGTGGTAAGTGATGAATAATGTAGGGAGGCATTGGGAACACGTGTGGCCTTTTATGTGCATTGATACCTAGATTCATTGGTGATACCTGCTAGTAGTAAGAATTGATTGGTGATAAATGATAAATAAGGTTGTGTTGCGAGGGTTGAAAGTGGGGTGCCTACATAGAAAATAGTTGTGGGTTGATGTTAAATACAATATTTTTTTTTGGCTTTTTTGTTGTTGTTGTACTTTGGTGAAATGTCTATTGCATATGAACTAAGTTTATCTTCACACAAACTTGTCCTTTGTTCCAATATTTTTTTTCTTTGATGGCACTTAAACATGATTTTCAGGATCTTAAGGCAAAATGAATTTGGTGTGTTTTTTTTTCTTTAATAATAATTTCGTGATTCAGCAGTTAATGGGAAATGCAACAACAAACAATAACTGACCACTATTTTTTTTTTTTGGTGAATTCTTTGGAATTTTTTGGATAACAAAGACACCACTTTAGCACATGAAGGAGATCTTTGACCATCACAAAAAGATTCGAGGTGCAACTTTAAATTCAGACTTTCTCCTTTTTTTTTTTTGTCCCTGGAAAAGCTTGGTTTCTCTTCTATGAAGAATAGAACCCAACAAAAAAATTTAGCCAATGTTGTTGTACAGTTTGTAATTATTTGGAAGATGAAAGCGTAGAAGAATAAATAATAAACATGAACAAAGGAGATGGTGATTTTTTTCCTTCTTCTTCGTTTCTGTTGAAAGAAACAAAGCTGACAGATTGGCTAATGTATTTATCCAACTTTGTTCTTTTTGAAGCGTCTGCAATTGTTAAATTAGATAAACATTCTTTGTCGGAACCCAATTGCCAAAAAAAAAGCAAGAAACATTATTGCTTAATTTTTTTTCCCCTTGGCAAATATTAGGAATCTTTCTCTTCAGGGATACGTCCAATTAGAGAAAGACTTAGTTGACAATTTGTTTTTTTTGCAGTCTTTAATAATTCAAACATTACCACATTGTTGGATTCCAAACAAAATGGGAAGTTAAGTGCTTCATTATAAAGGGTGTTCCCAAAGTCACTATTGTCTTGTCCCGTTGTATCAGATATTTTCCAAAACAAAAACAAATGGGAGTTCGTCTTAGTTCCAATACCGGTACGGTACCTGTTTACAGACTTGTCACACCATCACGGTTCCAACGACAAATTTTTCAAAATGGTTTGCAACGGTGTTTGGTTTTGAATGGATGACTCACCTCCTTGGAACAGGAAAGGTGAGGTCGGCTGCTATAGGAGGTTCAAAGGGAGTTTTATTTTAGTGAAAACAGATGGAACGGGCAGATGAAGCTGAAAGTACACAACATGTGACTCAACAGGAAGAGGGGATCACTGTGTCGATTAGAAATTGATACACTGTTGTGGTGTCAATTTTAGTTTGGCTCGCATCTGTGGGAGTTGAGTGATGCAGAAGTCTGGGCATGTGTTGTACAGTTGCTCTTTATGCCAGTTTATGTCCGTTTGAGTCACTTATACAGTGTATTCCAAACAGGTGTTAACTGTAGCTCTTCATGTCTCACCTGCTTCGTGCTGTTAAGAGTTTTATTTAGGGTTTCACTGTCTAATGGTGAAAGGTTCAACTATAAGTGAAAGGTTCTTCTGATTTGCTCGATGTCAGTATTAGTATACGTGTATGTTACTCTGTGTTTGTTATATGTACAGTATTCTGTAGTATACGAATTACCTGTATTAAGATACAGTGGAATTCGGTTATTATAATTACGGATAATATTATCAATCAATTATTATTATGATTATCAGTCGGTCTCGACACACTGTTTAATGTTTTATTTCCATCGTTCAATGTTATCAGCGGGCTATTGTTATCAAAAAGCATTGGTCCCAAAGTGATCACAGTAATCGGATTCCACTATACTGTATATAAAAAATAAGGGAATAACTTTACTGTATATACACTCCCAAATCAGTAGTACAGTGCAAATAGCATATTTTTACACCAGAATAATGACATTTATTTTACTTCGATTGCAAAATGTAAATCAATCGTCAGTTTTAAAACCTTTGAAAATTAAGTAACTTCGTGGTTATGAATCACAAGCTTTGTTTCTTCCTCTGGAGAAAAGTAATGCACAGAATAAAAAAGTGTTTATTTTTCATTTCAACAATTTTTCCCATTGACAAGTTATGTGATCTCGGTATGTAACAGCTTGCCTGATGACTTGCCAAACGATCATACCAAACTGACAGCGTTCAGAATCTGTGAAAAGTAGCTTCTGCCACGAATGAAACTCACAGTTGGAAGTTCTCACATTTCATAATCGGAGGAATGCGTGGGTTAGCCTTGGAAGTGAAGGAAAAAAAATTAGAAAACTATTTAGCTAGGGTTGTTTGGTTGGTGATATAATGCTATTACTATTGTTATCATCGTCTTTTTGCCCCTTCATTCATCGAGCAGTACTGTAGTAGGTGGAGACTCTGGATGTCAAGGTTTCTTCTTGGAGCTCAAGGTTGACTATAGAAAGTTTGAGGGGAGGAAAAAGCTGAAAGATTTTCATGAATGCTTTCTCATGAGAGCTTTTTTTTTGTATGTGTATGGTTTTATTTATTTTATAAGGCACACGTACACTATTGGATTTCATGTTTGTTATATAAGCGAAATAATTATTTTGAAACTCAAAGTCTACAACAAAAATGAAGACTTTAAAAAACTACAATCTTACTTCAAGTATGTACAGTGTACACCCCTTTTTGAAAATCTTGAATAGAATACAGGAATCGTTCATTCATGTGATTTTTTTATATGGGATTTCGCTATTATGCGACGAAAAAATATTTCCAGAATTCGGTGCACACGTGTCTGAACACTAAGAATTCCATTAGTAATACAAACACCGAATTAAACAGTTAACAACCGAACAGTTTATTAGGAACTTCATTATTGTTGTATTCAATTGAACAGTTGGTTAAGTGCGTACAATTGAAGAAAATTGTAAGCCAGTAGAAAGACAGGTTGTTTTTTTCACTATTCAAACACGAAATTCCACAATTCAAGTTACTATTGTGTAGTTAAGTTAGTTCATAGTAGTTTTTTTCTGCTGGTTAATGATCGCTTGCTTAAACCCGATAAAGGTTGTTTAACTTGAATTAACTTGTCAATTTTCATTATAGACTATTCAGACTGTAATGACATTACAGACTACCGCATTCAACTAGTGTCAATTTCAAAATACGATTGGTTCAATAACCTGTTCATTTTAATAGTGCTGATGCTATGTATTTCAGCTTAGAATTAGTTAACTACAATGTATCTTGCTATTAAATGCTGTTGTCAGTCTTTCTCAGGTTCACTCATCGTATATACACTTTTTCTTCATTAATTTTTTTTGTGTGTGTGGCTTTAATGGTTGGAAGAACAAAGAATCGTGATAGTTTGTGCTTCATTGCTGTCATTCTAAGAACAGTGCGTGATCAATGTTGGTAATGAGTAGATTGTCTTCTGGACTGTGTAGCGTAAAGGAATCTTCCAAACGCTGAATGTATACAAAGTATAACGGCACATTAAAGAAAGAAATGTAATTACATACACTGTCTTGTTGTTTGAGGCATAAATTTGTCGTTTTTTTCACTAAATGGAATTAGCTCCATTAAATCCGGGAGCGAGAAAGACGTGTAGATAAAGAAGTTTCAAAAAAGAATACTACTAATACAAAAAATAAAAAAATAGAATTTTGATAATGGTCGGCAATTTTACAAAAAGGATGTTCGAGCAAATGCAGGAAAAATTGGTGGAAGAAAAAGGATTAAGGTGAGAAAACTATGTGCAGGATGTATCAAACAAAACATTATTATTTTGGAGAAAGAAAAAAAAAGAGTACTGAATGTGTAATTAAGATAAGGTCTGATATCAGGGTTTCGAATCTGTGGAGCTTTTAACAAACCTATTTCATTTTTCTGCCGATTTCTTTTGCCAAAGAAGTCGTTTTAGAAGCTTAGCTAGTTTGGATTGGAATGTGCAATTTTTTTTTCTCTTGTTGAATCGTGTGGGAAGTGGATGGCAAGGTGTGCCTATTCTCATTTTCATAATGAGAGGAAATGGAGGTTCTACGTTTAGCACTAGTGTGTGTATTTGCAAACAGGATGGGCCCTCAGAATGTTGATGGCTAGCTACCATACAAAGGTCGGGGTCATAAACCTCTTGTGGACTCTTCCATATACGAACAAATACACAATATAATATGAGGTTGGGGACTTTTAATATTTTATTTTCACTTATTATTTTTTAAATTCAAAATGTCATCTGTGACTGTATGACATTTTTAGTGGTTGCAATCCATGGGAGGTCTTGGTAACTACCGTGGTCCATAAAGACTTCCTACCATGTTACCAAATTCGCATTGATGTTAGAATTTCTTCTTTTACTTGCTTGTCAACTCTATACAAGATGACACTAACTAGTGGTTCATGACTGCAAATATGTTTATATTCATGATTTTATAATGCAGGAACCACGAGCCTTCAGTACTTAACCATGTTTACCAAATTTGCATTTGATGTAGAATTCTATTTTTATTTTCTTGTTGCCAACTCTAAATGACAGTAGCTAGTGGTTCATGACTGCAAATGTGTTTTTATTCGTGATTTGCATAATTTTCTAATGCAGAAACCATAGGACTTTGCACCTGTTCTTGATATTGTGGGATCAACGGTCACTTTTATTTTTTTTTTGTCATTGTGTTTTGTTTCTTTGAATTATGGAAAATGTTATTGGCCCCCACACACAAAAAGAGACTTATTAAAAAAGCTACAAGACATGAAAGGAAAAACCAACTTGGTGAACAGTGATGATAACATTCCTGGAATGTCCATAGTCAGCATGAATTTTAATGCTTTGTTTAGACTTCATTGATATGGTTAAAGTTAGTTCCTTCTTGAAACGAAAAGAAGAAAAAAACACGTTGACCTCTCGAGGTGTCCATCGCCATTAATTTTGTTTGTTTTGGTTGCAAATGTCACATTTTTGCATCTGTTTAATTGTATTTCCTATAAGAGTTTTGCAACAAGATTATGTAGTGTGCACTTGAAGTTGGATTTGTTAGTTTTTTTGTCATTTTAATTGCAATTGCATCTTGCATGAGAAATGTCATCTGGGCATGAATGAAAGCTTTTTGATTCAAAAGTCCAACGAATAATGGAAACTGGCAGGTCAAGTGACTGAATAATTATCTACAATCCTGAGAAAGAAATGACATGAATGTTTGATGATGATAGTGTTAGGACGATATTACATGTATTATTAAAGAGATTTTTTCAAATAAATTTTTACAATAATTTTTTGCAGTGTTGATAGTAGGCATGATCTTCGTGTAAAAATACTTATTACTGAGTAAAAACTTTTTTTGTACATATTTTTTATTAGATGAAGGAACTGCTAGGCATAACTGTTTATAAGGTGAAACAATAAAAAGGAAGTACTGGCAAAAGCTTTTAAGTAATTGCAAATTTTTGGCGACGTTAGTCTACTCGGAAATTCTAAATTACCAGAATCGATCACTTGGATTTAGCATGACGATGAATTTTAAATCCTGAAAACGTTGTTTCTACAACTTCTTTTGTATGAATCATGCAGTTTTCAAGTTTTAATTTTGTATTTAGTTTTACAATAACCATTGCATCTGAATTCATAAAAACACACTTATTTATGGGTAAAAACGACTTTGACAAGTTTTGAGGTTTTATTTACAACTCATTTTCAGTAAGTTCAACTTTTGCCATCATTTTTCTAATTAGTAAAAAAAAAGTGGCAGAAGTTCAAATTCCTGAAGATGAGGTAGGTACTATACAGTATGTAAAATCTTGGAACCGTTCTGAAAATAGAAGATTTGTTTCTACAATAAATGAAGGTTCTGGGAATTGCATAAATAAAACTACAAAGAATAACAGTTGAACTATTTTTTTAAAAAGAAAAATCTATTTTGCATTTCACTTGCTAAATGCATTTGAAATCGGTTCATCAAACCAAGGAGAAAGCCTTGTACCATTTCTGAATATTTATACAAAAAAATATTTTCAGGAAAAAAAGACAACTTTTTGAAATGCTAAAACATCCATTTTTTTTATGTCATTTTTCTTTTAGCATATCGAACCACTTGTTGAGCCGGTTCATGTCTCCGCTTACGAAAACGCATACTGACGAATCTCCGAACAACCGAAGTAGCAACAACAATAATAACAACAACAACAACAAGAAAAATGCTGCAACTCTCTTCAAGTCTCCACTGTCAGCAGAGCTCGCACCACCACCACCGACTCAACAACTTCCTAATGCAAATCGACCATCTCAAGGATCGGTTTCACTCGCTGACAAGCGCAGTAACGCGGATTTAGGAGAGCTGCAGTCTCGCATTCCACCCGAACGTCCACCCAAAAGGCCCCACCTTCGTCCTCGTTCTTCGTCGCCACCTCCACCCCCTCTCCTACCACGAGCTCAACCCCCACCCCGACACCACCAAAACAACGTCATTTTCAGCTGCCTCCCTAACATCATCAACAATAACAACAGCAATCACGGTAATAGCAGCAGCTTCAGTAGCAACAGCAGTGGCAGCATCGTGAACAGCAGCAGTAACAGTGGCAGTGACGCCGATGAGGACTTGGAGTTGAAGAAGATCGAGGAGTCAGCGGAAGAGCTGAGACGCCTCCATCGCCAGCCTGGCGCACATTCTCCTCCTTTGGAACAGTGCAGGAGTCCTACTCCGGACCTTCCACTGCCGCCACCTCCACCCAGAAGCGAGGAAGACGACGAAGAGGTGCGTTGTAGCGACGACCAGCCACTGCCACCTCCGCCTTCGCCCGTAGAAGTTAGCCACTTGTTGCAAACTAACGCTGAAGGTCAACAGGCTGAAACACAAAAGCAGTCACTGGCGCCCAGAAACACCGCCGGTTCTCCACCCATGTAAGTTTTCACCTCTTTTTATATATATTTACATTATCAATGATATAGCCCTTGAAGTTATGCTAAAAGCAGCAGTAGCAGTTGGATACTTCCGTAAAATTTCGACTTCTCTTTTATGAGGCAAAAAAATTGCAATTGTCATTCTGCACAGGTAGTAATTTGTATCCTATGTCCCGTGATTGATGATTTTGGAAAGATTCGAAAATTTTTTTTTTTGCGTTGAACGGGGCGTGTCCTTTTTATGTGCTGCTTCGGATATTCTGTTTTTATTTTTTGTGTCGATTTTTATTCTTATCACTAAGTTGCAAAATACAGCAGTCTCTCTAATCTGATGTATATCGGACCAGAGAATGTCGGATTATTGGAACAAATCACTCTGTTTATTAATACACCAACTAACCACACAATACAGTACAGGGTACTGTACAAAGTATCAAAACAAACTTGCATACAACAGTTACTAAGTCCATCTTTAATATTATTGCATTGCACACGGAATTCGTCAATTTTGTTTTTTAACGTTTAAAGACAGTTTCATGTGCCGATCTGCTACCTGAGTGTTGGATCACTGGACGTGTCGGACTGGAGAGAGACTATGTGAACTCGTACATACAGTGTACATATTGATGTTCACAGACCACACAAGTACAATGTTTATCTACTAATTGGGTATCAATTTTAAAACTTAGACAAACATCACATGAAACTTGTACATGAAAAATGATTTATATTATAAAAAAGTGTAAAAACTCCTTAAAAACCTTAAAAACTGGGGTTACCTGTACCTATCATACACTTGAATTCAGAATGGACATGTATGTTTACAAGCTTGTAATATGAACTGCTGGTACAGCTTTAAAAGTTTATCTTGAAGATCTTGTGTACGCAACAGCATCAGCAGTTAAGACAGCTGCACCAAAAGTTTAGCTAACGAGGAATACTAGCTAAACTGTAGTTGTAATTCACTTAGCATTCATCAAGGTTAGGCAAATTCACTGCACGTGGGCCAGTTTTTTTTTTTCCTCCATTGCCAATCTAGTGTGCACAATTTCAGTATAACCTTGGAGGTACATCTTCCTGAAGGTTCAGCAGAGTCCACAAAAGCAAGTCAATCTTGGTTTATTAACTTTATATTTACCTAAGTTTGGAATGAAACATTACACTGAAAAAAATGTGATTCAGTACTGATATTGTATTGCTTGTAAGATTATATCAAACGGCACTTTGGAAATAAGGAGAATATCTTGTAGGCATTTATCGATGGTGAATTTTGATTGAATCGGTCCAGCTTTACCAGATTTTAATCACAAAAAAATTAGATCTAAATGTAATTACAAGTTTCATATAAATTTCAATTTCTTATTGAAAAAAAACAAAACAAAACAATTATTTAGGGTTTTCAATTTTTTTTATACTGTAGTTTTGTTTGACAGACAAGACCAAACAAAACCACCCATGTGGTCATGCTAAAAGGGTTCTTATGTCTTCCTATTTTTTATGGTTGGTAAAAATAACATTGTTGATGTTAAAGATCGAAGAAGAGGATAACTGTTCAGATAATGGGTTTAGCTTTTGAACGGTTTTTTGTTTGGATCTTGATTTTATTTTGTGATTCGCGATTTCATCATTTGTTTAGCCTTTTTTGTGTGTAGTTTTATTTTTTTGATTTCTGCATTTGTTAGTTTATTTTAACTGATTGAGGAACAAGAAGCTTCCTTATTTACAAATTTCGTCATTTTTTTTATCATCATAGGATTTTTATCAAAGAGGAAATTGTAATATTTGACTTCAGATAACATGATTACACACAAGCCCACAAACTGTACTAACTAGGCCATTATGTTCAAATACAAGATCTGTATGTTTACACATTGATGAGGATGCACAGGATGTGTACTGTGTGTGCGTAATGTACATTGCCAGTAACATTACTGGCAATGTATAAAATAAGGCATTTTATAGAATGCCAAACTTGGTTTAGGCAATGTATGTGATTAGCATTGGAGTAATTACGTTAAGGAAGAATTTCGTGTAAAGCTAGGTCTAAGTTTAGGCTTAAATATGTTTTTTTAGAGGAAATGTTGTTAACTAACCTAAACAACAGTTTTATAGTGTTTGTACAGGGTGTTATTTCATATATTGCTAAAAAAAGGCCTGTCATTCTATACATAGAATGTTTGGATCCTATGCATTGCCTATTTCCTCTTATTACATACGGTATATAATATGTAATAAAATAAGTATTATAGTGTGTTATATTGTTTAATATGAGGGAAAATTGAGGATGAAGGTATCGCTCAGTATAATCTACACAAAATCAACTTAAAAGAAAACTTTTCTTTTAGAAGGAAGGAAGTTTTTGTTTCCTTAAGATATGAATATTATGCACAACATTTCTTTAGGAAACAAACAAACTTCTCTCTTTTTTTTTACATATATCAAATTTTGGGTGCAAAATGGTATTGTTTATTTGTTTTTTTCAATTCAATTGTTCTATTGTAAGAACTGCAACATTTTGTTTTTCTTTAGCTTTCCTCCATCCCACTTTTCTTTTTCTTTCATAGTATATTTTTCCTGTTATTTTTTTTTGTGCTCCCCATATCAACTGTACAGACATATTTTTCACCAATATCCGGCATGTGTAGGTTCTACAAGCGACAGAGAGGCTATTGACGCCAATCTCGCCATACAAAGATCAAGCTTTAGGTCATGCAATTGCCTGTATCACACAGGCTTGCTAATGGCGGAACCGCACAATTCACGGATGCAGGAGTTGCCTGCAACAGTTCCCTTCAATTTAGAGTAACATAAAACAGGAATCAAGTCGCCAACAACTATAATGTATAGAAAAGTGGGTGTTAAAAAACAACTTTTTCATTGTTTTCTATCTGCCCAAAAATAACTCGAGGATTTCATTTTATATTACAAGACTTCCTCGATTTATGCGACATTCATCTCGATTCATGCGAGTTCCATATTTTAGATACAGTTGTTATGCAATCTAGAGAAATCCTTGAAGATGGTCGTTAAATGCCAACAAACTTTGCTACTAACGTAGTACTTATGTAGTTTTGTGCATTGGTGCACAGAAGGACTCTGGGCAATATAATGATATGATAAGCCACACTTTTTTCAAAAATGACATTTTTACATCATACTCAGTAGTTCCTCAGTACAGTTTCTAGCTTGTTACTTTACCACTTTTTGGATTTTTTTTATAAAATGGTAGCATAATACACAGAATCACTCAGTATGGTATTTTATGGTATGGTTTTCTGGTTTCCACCAGAAAACTGTCTTGAACAATTTCAAAAATATGACTCATCATTATTTTACTGGAAGCCCTTTAAATAACTTTTATAATAACTTATAAAATACTCTTTTCAAGAGACTTGACATGTGCATCAATTATTTTTTATTTGGTATTAATTACCAAACAACAGATTAAAATACAGGAAACATGTACTTTGGTACGGAGTTTTATTGATTGGTTTTTATTATGAACTCGTTCTAACTGGATTATCTTATCGTTGATGGAAATTTACACATTGCTATTTATGCCCTTGGAATAACAATTAATGCTGTTGCTTTTGGATGTGTTTGCCAAACACAAGGTTCAAAAGCGTAGCACTTAATACAATCTTTGTCATCAATTATTTTTTTTTTTGATGAAACTAAACACGAGGAGGAAATTCTATAACGCATAAACAATAGTCGTTATCATTGACCAGAAGTTTTGCTCAACAACGTCAGCAGCATTTTTGGTGGAAGGATATTGTATGTAAGGATTATTGAAGCTGAGCCTTGTCGTCAGAACTTGTATCCGGCATTTCCTAATTTACTACTAATGTGGGATGTAATGTGGAATATAAGCATTTTGCGCATCCGCCATCCATGTGTTCAGTTTATTGTTTTTTTCTCTCTCTGGGCTGAAGTAAAGATGAATGAATTGTACTGAAATGGAGAGATTTGTCATATCCTGTGAGTACACTTTCATACACTTGTGTGGTAATTATTGTAGTAATGGGTCTAACTGTTTTTAACCGACATCTGTTTGAGACTATTATCGTGAATTACAAACATGCAAAAACATTTTAAAATATCGTTGGTTATGAAAATCATAAATTTAACCAATTCTAAATTTGTTGTTTACTTTTACATTTGAAAGCTGGTGATTTTGGATACCCTAAGGCGACGATTTTCGATACACTACATTTCATGACAATTAACAAGATTAGAATTGATTTTCGATACAAAAATTGTATCGTTTTCTTTACAGCTGTTTGGTACAAACGACAAATAATCCTCGAGTTATGCGAGAGGTGTTTCTTTTTAGAAAACCTCGCATAATTTTAAAATCTTAAAGTGGAAATCTCATAAAAGGAAAGAAAAAAATACAGTGGACAAGTCCAGCTGAGGGCCGGTGTATGTACCTCACATGAAAGTTTCTTGTCCACAAAAAGCATACAAAAGGCAATGGTCTAGGCTCCCTTTCTGTCTATCTGTTGGAAACTGTTTCCATGACAACAAGTAAAAACCTTTTCTTCCCTTGTCTTTTAGCTCAAGTTTTTTTCTTCCCAAGTCAACATAACAACGTTAGTGTAAACAGAGAGAACAATGTTTCATGTGCTATAGCATAGGTTACCTACTAGTTCTAAAAAATTTTCATCATTACATAATAGACAAATCGTATTTATATAGAACTCATAAATTTAGTACTGTATCGATATTATTGGAGTTTAGTGTAATCAGGTTATAGTGAACTTTTTAAGTTGTTTGATATTTTTTTGAATTTGTGTTTAATTTGGTTGATTTTTTTATTACATTTAGTGATTATTTTTATATCTGATTTGATTAATGTTTTTGTAGGAAGTTACTTTTTATAAGAAAAACTTAGTTCTTTATTTTTTATTTATTTTTGTTCTGTAAATCTTTTTATTTATTTTTTGAAAATAAATTTATTTTGGATTTAGTTGCAGGATTATGTTGCATTGCAAGTAATGAATGAAAATTGTAATATAGTTTCCAGGAAAGGTTAATGTTTTTTAATACACTTTCTTCCTTTGGAATTTCCTTTGTTTCCAACAAAATTCCCATTACAAGTTTCTCTATAATCACGTAGCTTGGTAAGATTATTTCGTACTTGGTAGATGTTGATGATGTTCACACATAGCCAGCAGAATTTTAGGCAAATTATAACTGTGTGTGACAAGACACAAGAGTCTTGATTGATTGCTAAGGGCTGCTGGCAAGAAGTACATTCTCAAGAAGAATCATCATAAACAGTTTTATTTTGGAGTTCTTTGTGTCCAGTGTTTAGAGCTTTGGCCCTGGTAAAATGACTGCTATCATTACAATTATAATGCTTGTTGTGGTAATGAGTGGGTGGTGTTTTTGTGCCTTGGAGGCACCAGTTCATGTGACTCATTTTTTTCTTACCAGATGGGCAAGTTGGCAGCTTTCCTTAACGGTTTCTTGTACACGTCTCAAAATGACTTTTAAACGTTGATGTTATATTAATGTTGCGTTTGCTTGCGGTTTGTGATTGTTAGTTGTGAACACATCGCCAAACTGCTACTTTTCGGTGTTGCTGCTGCTTATAATTTGTGTACTGTAGTTCCAATTTGTTCGGTACTTCTAGTATGTGCACTTTATTATATGATAATAACAGGTGTTTTTTTGTTTTATTTTAACAGATCATATCCGAAGAACTCTTACATGACCTACCGAAATGAGAAGCATCCTGGACGATTCGGTTTTGATGGGAATTACCACCGGTTGTCGCCTGTTAACAGGTCAGAAGAATTAACGAAAGAGGACAAGCAAGAAATGGAATCAGTCACTACTAGTCTAACTCCCTCAGGTTTGTTGTGTTTTTCAATTTTCATTAAATTTCGTCGTTTCACAGTTGTGTCACTTGTATTGGTATGTTTTTATTTTGGATTTAACACATATCAATAAGTACTGCATGGTGACTGCATGTCTGCTAAAACAGCTAAACACATCTGGAAATTGATTTCTTATGATGAGCATTAATATGCGTATAGGCCTAATCTGTGTATTCAAACAAACCTATCATATGTTTCAATTCTAGTCCCTGGAATTATTATATTCTCTTTGTTTTTGTTCATTCTACTGTATTCAAATTTAGCCTTACCTGAAAAAAATAACCATAATCATGCTGTATTTACTAAAATATTGACTTTTTGAATCTCTTTTCCAGCTTGGGAACGATGGCACAATATTGGTCGTCCAAGTGCTACAGTTGTTTTCAATTCTCAAGCTTTAAAACCATCGGGCAGTTTACGTGATATGTGTAATCAAACCCATCAGCGCACTAATTCAACGAGTAGCAATTACAATGATGCCGTCTGTGGTGGTGCTAGGATTCCTACAAAGTTTGCAAGACGAAATCATGCTGAGAGCAGCAGGGATGGATCCAACGGTGGTTCCGTAGCTTGCAAGCCTGTTAGTTCTTCTTCCTTCTCGTATGGCGATTCTCCCAACCGACCTTTTCAAGATCAGGAATATCAAGATGAAACCAATTCCACAGTTTATAAGTCTCCCATCAACAGACTAGGTGCTCAAAAAGGATGTTGGGCCAGTCTCGATTCCCTGACGCCGCAACAACCAAAACCTTCCCAGTGCGGTCGGGAATCTTCTGCTTCTTGGCCTTCCAGCAACAGGCTTCCGAGTGTTAGTCAACCTTTGGTGCACAGCAGCCATTCTAGTCTGAAAATAAATGACAGTGAAACTCAGACCGTGGACCTTTCAAACTGTTCCGACCGGCAGCTGGAACAACGTTCGTGCAAGATGACGGCCGACGATAGGACTCTCAAAGAATCTAGTAGCGATAGTCAACTTGTGCATGCCAAACCAACTTTTAGGGACCAACGCAAAAACAGCTCCACGCAAACCGCTCTGGAGCATCAACTTTTTCGACACGTTGAAGTGATGACGCAGACTACGCCTTCGGTCGCAAAGAACGAAAGACTAAGGAGAAAAGAAGTGATCGAGTGTGACCAGTTGACGAAAGCCCTAGCCAGTCAGTTGCCCGAGGAAGATCGTGCACTCCAAGTTCTTCTAGGTAAACCGCTTATATTCTTAACTGCTTATAATCTCAAACTACCTGCAAAAACTAGCTTGTAGAATTATATAATGCAACAAATCCAAGCACCCTCTCATGACTGAAACTAATGCAATATCTAACATTCTTTGATGTGTGACTTCAACTGGATTTAGCTGGACACTGGACATTCAATTTGTTAACATTACAATAGTGTCATTTTTTAATGACTAAATCCTATAGATCTTGACAAACCAATTAATACTGTTTTAAATGTTGAACTATAACAGTCATGCAGTTTAGTAATGCAATTTTTTAAACTGAATTTGTAGTTAAACAGGTTGTTTCTGAAAAGTCTAGTCCAAGTTTAGGAATCAACAGTTTATAAGTCTGTTAACCACATATGCTACGCATCAAAATAAAGCAAAAACTCATTATAAACATGGGTCCGGAATGCATATTCATTTGCATATCTACAGCGATTATGAGATTACCAATCTATGCATTTATGTGACTTCACCTGTGTTATCTCAAGAAGGAAAGCAATTTCAAACTCATGTATTGATGGATTGTTTGCTTTGTTTTGATGCATAGCATCTGTGGATGAAGTTTGACCTTTCAGGTTCAGTATCAGGTATCCCTGTAGACAGTGATAATATAGTAACTGATGGGATTTGACAAGAGTGTCAGTACAATACAATTCTCAGTGTAGTATTATCTAACCAGCTGGCATAGCTTGGCCAATTAAATGATCACTTTTTAATGTAGCGACTAACAGGTTACGCACGCCAACAAAATGGTGCTTGAAGAATTGATTTTTCTCATACGGTCAATTGATTTTTGCCATTAGTCATGTATGCCAAGCAAGAAAATAAGCAAGATGAGTAATGTTAAATGAAAATACATTGTCAGGTGCACAATATATAAACATATGGCAATAGCTTTTAGGAAAAAATTGACGTGTTGTTCATCAAGGAAGTTGTCATACTTGACTAGCTCGTGTATATTGCACTTACAACATTTATGTGACGACACGTTATTTTTCTCTACCACTTGCAGTTCCAACGCAACTGAAAACTACCGCTGATTACATGGAAGGTTTGTTTGAAATGGAATCATCGCGGCACACTCCCCAGAAGCAGGTGTGTTTAAGAGGAGAGAAAATAGAAACTTCTTCGCCCGAAGAAACCAAAAGGTACATTTTTTTATGTTATGATGTGGTATTGGTGTAGTATTTATACCATATTTTGATGTGGTATTTATACCATATGTACTATTGTTATTTTGGTTATTCATTTTGGAGCTAGGTTGTGCTATAGTCACTAGGTTGTTTGAGTGTTATAAATGGCTTACGAATGATCACCGAATTTATGCATTTTGTTTTATGTTTTTAGATCTCCCGAAGCCGCTTCATTGCCAGCTGATTCAGCATACTTCACAACATCAGAGTCAAAAGCCAAATTCTTGAACCGTTATAATAAAGATGTCATCAAACCTCTTGACATCAAGGACACTGCTGATTTGGCAAAGAGAAAAGTAAGTTGTCTTACTTCAAAATAACAGTCACCCCTCGTTATTCCCTTTATTATAAAATAAAGGGTGTTACAAAAGTTTCTATACACAATGGAGACCTGGTAGTGTGCTTTTCATCGGAATCATGATTTTAACCAAAGGAAGAATGTGTACAGGGTGTCTCAATTTCCATACATAGTGAGAGTTAACACTTTTTGGAATTGGGAAAAACATGTAACTGCGTAGGCCTATATTACCTGGATCATCCTAGTAACAGAAGTTACTAAGGAATTACTAGAAACATATTATGGAGACTTTTGGGACACTTTGTTCATTTGATTAACCAAATACTCAAATTATTCCAAAATGCCCAGAAAGAACTTACCAAGAGTAAAGGAATGCTAGAACAATTATTCTGTACAGTATTTAGGTGTAATGGAGTTTCATTGTTTGTCCTGTACCTAATCTCATGTTTTACATGGTACAATATCTTAGTTTTCCTAACTATGATTTTTGGTATTCGGCACTTTCCAGGAACGTAACCCCTGTGGATAATGAGGGAATTTTTTGTGGTATAATCTCAAATTTGGCTTAATCACTTCAATAATGCTGTATCACTTTTTCAGGAGGATTTGATTGAAAGCATCAGTAGAAAATTAGAAATTCTAAGGGCCGAACATTTGGCTATCCACGAAGAAATTCAAGCAAATCAAGAACTAGGAGCATCTGTAACCCAGTGGGTTGAGAAAAGGGGCAAACCCAACGAGTTTGAGAAGTACAAGCAACACATCGAGAAGACTGAAATGATCACGAATTTGCTTCTCAGTCTTTCTGGAAGGTTAGCGCGTGCTGAAAATGCCCTCATGGGCCTTGGAGATCAAGCCAATCAAGAAGAAAAGGTAAGAATACGAGAATAATGTGCTATTAATGTTGTTATAGTTTGAATTTTAGTAGTACAAACCAGACAAATTTTAGTAGTACCAGAATATTATAAATGTTTGCACTCCCCTTTTATACTGTGCTGTATTCCATGACAATACAGGGTGTTCCTGTAAGGTTTAGTCAAATTTTAACCACAGATGCATCAAAACAAATTAAACAACCATATAAACATGGGTGTTTAATTCCAAAAATGCTTCTCTTTTGAGGTAACACAGGATGAAGTCACGTAATTGCATTATCCTGTTGTCTCATAATCATTGTAGATATGCAAATAAATATGCATTTGCATATTTATTTGCACCTATGTTGATATGGACGTTTTGCTTGGTTTTGATGCAGAACATCTGTGGTTAACATTTAGATCTAGATCTTTCAGGAACACCCTGTTTATGAAACTCAAAAAAATAAGGACTTAATCTGCATGGTTTTATTAATGTATTGTCGATTATAACTTGGACATAGAGTTAAACGTTTTGTCACAAAACTCAAGGACTTAACCTAATCTGCATGGTTTTATGACTTGGACATGGAGTTAAACGTTTTGATTTTGTTCATTTGCAGCAAACTCTGGAGGCCAAGAGAGACGATCTATTTCAGCAGCATGAAGAAGCTAAAAAACTAAAGGAAGATATTGACAGGCGTAGTCTACGAGTGTCCGACTTCCTTTGCAAGTACTTATCCGAAGACGAATATGCGGATTACGATCACTTCATCAAAATGAAATCAAAACTGTTGATAGATTCTCGTGAAATAGACGAGAAAATTAAACTTGGTGAAGAACAAATGTCATCACTTAAAGAAAACCTAGAAAAGAAATTGTAGAAAATTTTTGACAATTTTTATGCTAATTCACTACAACAGGTTCGTGAAAATTTTTTTTCATACGAATGAGTGCATGAGAGAAAATGTATTTTTTTAATGTATGCAATGCAATATTTACAGAGAATTTTTTTTTTTAAAAAAAAAAGAAACTGATCTAGTTTTTTTAAATGAAGTTGTTTTTCCTTGACCAAACACACACCAGTGACTGACGTGGGAATTTGCAGTGTTTATAGTTTGGAATAGTTTTGCAAATAGGCCATACTTGAATACATTAATTCAGCTTGGAAAATAATTGGGAAAGGATTTACTAGAGTGTTAATTATTCAGTTTTTGTTTTCTATATTATTATTATTATTATTAATATTATTTGTGATACAAAAGCATGAGTTGGTTTTGATTTTTGTTTTTAGTTTCTATTTCCTTTAAATTATACGCATACTTGAAAATGCTTATGCTGTTAGGTAAAGAAGATTACTTTGCATTAGAGGTTTTGAACGAAACGTTTTTACCTACCCGATATACATGGTTGTTTTTAAATTGTTACAATTTATAAACAAGGTGATTTATGTGTTAATCATAGACTTAAAAATCTTTTTATATTTTATTTTGTAAATATGAATGAAAATGATTTAACAAATAAACATGTCACCATTGATGGTCAAAAAATGATGCCTTTACATTTGTTGTTTCAGAAAAATCTGTTTGTGGTCATAATTCTTAGATGGACTAAAATATTTATGTATAATATATTATGTAATGCAATCTTTGGTCAAAAGAATCGACTCTTAATATTTCTTTCACAACTCCAGGTGAAAAATGCATAAAGAGAAATCTTTATTGAAATGGTGCCGATACATGATTTGAACTTCCACCTGCAAGTTGCTGAAGGCGGCTTGACAATTTTTGGTGTGGCAAGAGTAGCAATTTGTCGACAACTGTGATGTCACAGCTTTTTACCAACCAGTATTCATTGGTTGGGTTAACAATGACATCACAATTGTCCACGTGCGACACAAGACATTGCATGTGTCAAGAAGGTTTAAGTCAAGCCAACCTAGTTAGGTAAGTTTTTGGTAACTATCAACAGGTAAGTACACAATGTATAAAAAAAGAGATAGTGATAGAATAAGAGTACAATAAGCATAAATTAATGCCTGATGTAAAAGGGTGTTTAGTGACATTTTTGTCAAAAATTCACTTAGAAGCATTTTCGAATGTGTTAGTTGCTATTCTGTCTTCCTGATGCATAATTTTGAGTGAAACAATCTGTGCAAAGATATAAGTGCAAGAAGTGTGAAATGGCCCATAGACAGCACGGCAAGTTCAGATCTTCAAACGCGTTTTCCTCTAAATTGTAAAAATGTTACTTAACATCCCCTTTTACATTAGCTTCTTCAATTATTCAAACCAATTAGTTATGGAAGTCGATCATGTGAGAGATGACTAGATATTTCAGATGGAAGATGACTGAAAATATATATTAGATATACAGTATGGTATAGTTGGTTACTATATCTACAATAACATTCTTCTCTTTCGATTTGGTGTAAAAGTGTTGAGGTGACTAAACATTCCTGATCAATTTATGACACAAAAGTTGTATACATTATTTGTCAAAGAAATATTGCAGTAGGCTTGTATGTGAAATTCTGCAAGAAGGATTTCCACTTGATAAAATCAGTTCATCAGACCACAGAATTTGCAATCGAAATAATCGACATCCAGCTACAGCTATTAATTATATGATGTGATAACTTTTGGTGATTATGAAATCGTTCACGATCATGGTAGGTACATCCTGGATTGGCATCAGATTGTAATAAGTAGTGAAATGTTTTGCAATTCAAAGAATTAAACTATATGTATTATACTTAGAGTTCATTGGGAACTCTAACTAGAAACAGGAATTTAATTTTTCCATTACAAATTATTAAACAATAGTATATCAATCATTTCACATTTTTCACCTGATTTGTTTTTTATAAGTTGTAACTATCTTTTGTTTCAGTCCAAGGACATAAATTCCACTATAGCTCGTAGACACCAATTTTTTGTCTCCTAGTCTCTACAAGCTATAATAATATGGCTGCTACGTGTTAACATTTTTCATACAGGCTAAAACTAGAGTTCATAATATAACACAACAAATTATACTTTGTCATGGTTTTAATGGCAGTAAACGCTGTTATGTAATACCACTGACTTTAAACTGTAATGTAATACCTAACCATGGAGCAAGAAAGTACAGTTTACACTGTATGGTAATACTTAAAAATTCAGCTAATGCTGATGACATCTTAACATTATGAGGTCACTTAATGAGCAGAGCTTTTTGGAAGTTTACAATATTAATAATTAACCTAAAAAAGACAAACTAACTTGACCCCTGAGATTTACTACACAGTAATTATTCTGTCCTTCATTGTTAATGTATGAAATTTGAAAGAAAAGTTGTCTATTCATAGGTACTTCAAGAACATTAAATGAAAAGAGCAATATTTTAAGTATTATCAATAATAAATTGATACTTTATTAAACATAGAAAAAGCAAAAATATTATAAACTATTAAATACACTTCGATTTTTCGAATCGCGATTATCCGTAGCTAATATATATTATTTCAAAATAAAATCGATACATTATTTAAAAATCAATGATTTTATCAATAGCTATGGATGCTTTATCAAACAATTAATTATAAGTCAATACTGTCTATACATAATGTTCATTTAATGTTCACTTTACAACATTGTTGGCTTTTTATTTAATATCAAAAAAGGAATGTAAGCTACATTGAATTTCCGAATTAATCCGAATTTTTGTTTTTCCGAAATAATTCCATCACATTCCGATAATTTTGTTTGTAGTGTATATTGAATATTTATTGCTTGAGGTAATAGTAGATTCTAAAAACGGTAATTATCAGCAAACATAAAGGCCTAATATAATAGTTTATTTTTTATTATAACAAAAAGTTTTACAAATTTTATTGTATAAAAAAATAAATAAAAAACTATTTTTATTAAAATACATTTCGATGCATAAAAAGTTTTCACTGCTAAAAAATTCTTGGAATATCGAATATCAATATGCCTGAGTAATGGTAATAGAATCCATAGTATTATTAACAAATAGTTGAGTAATACTAATAAAACTTTTATTACAACTAAACCTCAAACATATAAGTAACAAAAGGTGAATATAACAACAGAATTTTACATTGCGTTATGGTTCCTCGGGGTCCTAGTAGCCAAAAACAAAATGAATAAAAGAGTATGCCCCAGCTCCCAAAATGAATATATATAAATGATACTGTATGATATAATGTATCCACTTTTGCTAGCTACCAAGTTTTTTAACTATTGTGGATGAAAACAATTTTAGGGTTGATAAGTAAATCGGAGATTAATGTGAGAAAGTCATAAGAATGTGAGAATGTCATTGTGTTAAAAATGTAAGGATTATGTAAGGAAGGATTTATAAACGTTAACAAAGGTGAGGCTTTTAAAAATAAAAAACCAATGAAATTTATTTGTGATTTTCTTGGAATTAAAAGTTCTTGGAAAATGTTTATTCTGTTTACTGTATAATCATGATATAATCTTAACTTATAACTCCATGGTATAATGCAGTAGTGTGTGCTATACAGTATTGCGCTGTGTAAAGAAAACAAAACCTCACTAAAATTTTCATTGACCCCTGCTCTGATATATTAATAAAAATAAACTAACTTAAAAAACAAAAGAAAATGTTTTAATATAATATTATTATTAAATGTTATAATGTTGATTTTATAATAGGCCTAGATTAAATTGCGTTTTAAACTGTATCAGCTTCACTGCATTACATTATTGTAGACAGCACTTCACTGCATTGCATTTTGTAGATAGCACTTCACTGCAATACTTTGCCCAGGTAGTTCTACTTCATTGCATGACACTCTTCATAAAAAAGCAAATCTTTGTGTAGGTGGAAAAATGACTCAGTTTTGCCGGCAAAAAATGCCACTGCATCACACTGTGTGAAAAAAACAACAATGTTTAAACATTTATTGTTCCTTGATATATCTAAAGCAAAGCAGAACTAATTTTAGAAACTTTTTGATTTAGAATCCTTATAAGAACAAACAGTAAAACAGATTATCTTGGTGTTTAAGCTGCTAAATGGCAGTAATGCATCTCTGTTCATGAATTTAGAAGCCAGATTAAATTAGTAAAAAATCAAATGTATCATTAATGATTGTTTAATCATGTTATTGAATCATTAACGATTCAATAATATAAGCTTAGCAACGTAAACTCCGAGGTAACTCTACTACCGAAATTGTTTTTGAAAATTACTAAAAAAAACTCATAGTCAGGTACTATTTTTTTTTTCATAATGTATTGAAGGAGATAATAAAATGAGTACTACTTTTAAAATATTAATATATACATTTTATTGACGTTATATTGCATTTTGAACAGTATCACTTCAGTGCAATACTTTGCGGTAGGTATATACTGGACTATACTCTATTATTTCATTACATTTCTTTAAAAACTATTTCATTATTCTTCAAAATTATCAAAAAACTTTATCATAAAAAATTATCAAAAAAATTGCGTTAATATCCATTTCAATGCACATCACATTGCATTAACAGTAAACGGTTCAATGCATTTAATTACATTGTAAACTTTCGTGCATTACATTTGGGAATAGGTAGCACTTCACTGCAATTCATTATTTTCAAAAGTAGTTTTAAGAATTCGTCACTAGGAGCGTTTAAGTGCTTGGTTTCGGTTTCGGATTGAAACATAAGCATCAGGTGGTACAAAGAAACCAATAGTAAGTTACATTCCTTCAATGGGCATGTCTCTGTCTCCCATGAATCCACGCGTTTAGTTAGTAGAGTAGGTAACATGGCTTCCGCCCTGGCTTCTACTTTCTCTTCATTGGTATCGAGAAAGAAACACCTGAGGAACCTTTCCTTCACATTCAGCTTTTGGACGGCAGATTAGGAAATCTTGACAGTCTACCGAAGTACGTTAACCTTTCGATTCACTTGATTCTGTTTATACACACACACACACACACACACACACACAGTTCAAGAAATGTTGGTTTTGTAGTATGTATGTGTTGTGTGTGTGAAGCCTCTCCTTGAAAAGAAGGAATGAATTTTTAAAAAGATACTGTAGTTTCTTCTTTGCTTTGTGGGTGTGGAAAAACCTTTTTATGGTCGCGATGGGACATAAGCCAAAAAATAAACAAGTAATGGTACGATGTACTACAACGAGCAAGGTGTTAATGCTCATTGATAATTTAGGGTGTGTATATCTATGACATACAAAAAACAAATTATCAACACCCTTTAAATTTTTTCGTATGGGCATATAAAGCATACACCTACGCTATACTTGACAGCGCACTGCTTTATATAGTAATCAAAAGAAGATGATTGGCTAATTCCATGTGGTTAGATAAGCCACATTAGTGTATCCGATTGAGTTAAAAATGGAGTTTGTGCTGTGTTTATTTTGAAAAGCTAACATTTGTGTATTTCTTTGTTGCATTCTGGTCGTCATCTTATTCATTGTCGGTTTATTGCGTTTTATGAGTGATATTTGTGTTCATGACTTACTGAAAAATTACCAACAATCGTTAAATTTGGGGGTCCTTTCCGGTTTGAGCAGGGCCTAGTCTGATGTTGCTATTTGCGTGTACTTTGTTATGAGTTTATTTTGCAGGTTAGGTTAGGGAAACAAAACAAAATCATACATTCAATACGTTTCTTTGTTTTTTCTAACCTAACTTGCAAAATAAACCCATAACCAAGTACAAGCAAATAGCAACATCAGACTGGACCCCACTCTAACCGGAAAGTACCAAATTTGGTATGGGCATACCACTTTAGCATTACACTTGACAGAACATTGCTTTATAAAGCAGTGTTCAAATACACACTTTTTGATTTATTTTATAAATTTATAGTAAATTAAAAAGATGATAAGCTCATTCAAGTGTATCAAAGTGTAGTTAGATAAGGCATATTAATGCAAAAAAAAAACAACAAAGTTAATAATAAAATTTATATTTTGAAAAGCTACATTTGTATCTCTTTGTTGTTGTATCTTCATCATCATCTTATATTTTGACATGATGTAACATTAATGATATGGCGTAAAAAATGTGATTTGGAATTAACAAAAGGTGACCACATACACGCATCACGACATAGTTTTCGTTAATTTGACAGCTTTACATAAATTGTTGTGGTAGTAGAAGACCATGGAATTTTGCTGTCATGATGAAAGGTTAATTAGTGTTTAACTAAGTTCATGTTATTAGAACGTTGTTGGCAAAAATGGTTTTCTAGTTTAAAACACAATTGCCCTACATCTGTGCTAAATGTACTGATATTGGCCTACATTGCAGACTTACTTCAATGTACTCTAACTACAGCACTGTGATGATAGGATATATGTATGAAAATGGTGATTATCATTTTTTTAGCAAATGTATAATGGCCATTTTTTTTGTTGGTGTGATGCCAAATGCATGAGATGTTTCAAATTGTGCCTTATGCATTAATTATCAAGTTAATTAAATAATACTAAACCCCCCTCAAAAAAGGTTCATGCTCAACTAGGAAAGCGTGACAATGGCGAGATGTGTGGTTCTTTTTTCGTTTTTAATTAAAGCATAAATAATGGCTGAGTTTTGATGGCTGGTGTCCAAGATGTTCATTAAAATCGATACCCAATTTATGTGACGACAATATTTCATTCGACTAAAAATTTAATTTTGCTTGCTCAGCAATAAAACACCAAAAAATCAACACAACTTATCAGTGTTTTTATTGTATTTGATGATGGTGGTTAACAAGTCATTTCGGTCGAAATTTCACTGGAATACAATGTGTTCACATTACGACAGAATAGTCCATGAAAAGAAATCTAAAATTTTCATATGGTTTGTATTGGGTTTACTATTATTGATTTATAGTTCATGGGAAATTATATATAGATTTTTTTTTTTAAATTTAATGTTGAACTCTTCAGGGTGTTTGTAAAAGTCCAGTCAAACTTTAATCACAGATGCCTCACATCAAATCAAAGCAAACAACCCACATAAACATGGGCCTAGAAATGATTCCATTTTGAGATAACACAGGATGGTCACATAAACGCATAGTCCTTACTGTCTCGTAATCACTGGTGGATTTACAGGGGGAGGGGTTTATAGATTTAACTCTCCCCACATGTTTAGTTCATTGACTTGCTGTATAGATGTTTTCGTGAAAAAAGAGGCAAAAACGGCTAAATTGTGCATATTTTGGGGTTTAAACATTCACACTCAGTTTGATTTGCCACAAAAAAGATGTAATTTTTAGACGATTATTTGTCATGAAATTTTAGGTGACCCTCTCCCCTGCCCCCAGAAGTTGGTTCTAAATCCACCACTGCTCATAATCGTTGTGGGGCATGCGGATACGCATTTGTGTAGTAGTGAATATTTAATTCATGAATGAAGGGGGAGGGGACTTGTGAATGTGAGAAGCCAATGTGGAGGTACTTTACAATCATCTTTAATATGTTAACTTGTGAATGTTGAGAGTTCACTTGTGCCGAGCATGGGTTCTTTAGCAAGTAAATAATGAATGTATGAAACCATGAAGAAGCGTAATGCGTTTTTTGTTTTGACAAGAAAAATGTAGACATCTGACATAATCAATAAGAGAGACACGGATATAAAACATCTGTGCGGTTGAACAAATGTAATTTTTGAGCATGGTTTTTATGTAGTCAATTATCTTTTATTGGACTTGATACAGTTTCAAGTCTAATAAAAGTACATTTCTACATTTTTATATTTGTAAAAGAGGAGAATTAAAATTGTTGATTACGATGAATTTCGAGGATCTATATTGGGTTTTATTTGCACCTTCGGGCCTTGTAAAACGGGTGATAAATAAAGAAAAATCCCGCGTTTCTGAAAATTTGATTTACGCTTGGCCAAGACATAGGATTAAATTTGTTGTATTAAATTTTTAAAATCACAATCCGCAGAAGTGGTGGTGGGTAAAAATTGATTTCTGAAATTTTTGAAGGGGAAAATCGGGTTTAAAAGTACAGTACTAAAATGTGTACATTCTTTTTTTTCTCCACATTTCTTTAAAGTTTAAATTGGGTTTGTGAGCCTTTTACAACAATAAATTTCGGATTCTACCGTTTCTATGAACGCGGTAGAACGAATTGTTACTCAAGCAGCAAGCGAACGCCATAAAGTTAATGAAAGAACACAGAGGAGCGAAAAACGAAATAACATGGATCCCTTGTTTAAATGTCAGAAGGTGTAAAACATGTGGGATTTTTAGTGCACAATGTTGCTTTTTAATGGTCTCTGTGTTGCCTTTATGTGGCAGCTTGTAGTAAGTTGGTGTGTGTAGAGACAAGAACTACCCTGCTGCTTTAAGCCGGAATCTACTACGTTCCAAAAAATTTCCAACCCCTGCCACTTCGGGGATGAACCTTTAAATATCGACGTAACGATAGTATTCAGTTTTAAGGAAATGTTATTGCCTTTAAGAAATAGTATTGTAACGTCAGTGGTCATTGTTAGACGATGGGTGACGGTTTTAACACTCCGTCAGATGAGACCATTTCTATTGATGCGCTCATTTGTATTGGATAGTGTCCAATCCTATCACGTTGGGCTTCATTTTAAGTATTTTAGCAGTACTGTGTGGGAAAACCCAAAAAAGGTGCTAGTTTTATATTAGGTTTCATCATATTGGTTCTCATTTCAAGTAATTTGCAGTAGTCCATTGTTAAAAATGTGCTAGTTTTTACTAGATTTAATCGGTTCTAATATCAAGTGATTCATAGTGGTGAACAATAAAATTCTTACATATTAGAACTATCATGTTGGTTGTCATTCTCTAAGTACTTGAAGTCTTGATTTATGCGACAGTTACGTTTTGTATAAACCCAGCAAAAATTAAAATCGCATATATCGAAATTTCTATGAAGTGGCAATATTTGAGCGTTACTTGTGCACCATCTCACAAAATTGCTTAATAGGGAATTTCTTGCATATATATGGATCATCTAGGAGAATTTTACATGTCACATTGTAGTGAAATTGCATATAAGGAATTCACATGAATTGAAGACTATTGTACATAGTTTATCTTCATTTGTGTGTATACAGTTTGTCTTCATTTATGTATTATATACAGTTTGTCTTCATTTATGTATTGTATACAGTTTGTCTTCACTTATGTATTGTATACAGTTTGTCTTCATTTATGTATTGTATACAGTTTGTCTTCATTTGCGTATTGTATAGTTTGTCTTTATTTGTGTACTGTATAAAGCTTGTCATTCGTTTGAATTTCATGAATGTAGTATTCTAAAACTGACTTTTGGTACAGTAACATAAGTTTGTGTGAACTTAAGTTAAGATGTGATGATGTATTCACAAATTAAGATGAGTGTAATCAGCACTAGCCTATCTAATAATTCTCATTGTCCATTTGGAAGTTTTTTTATATGAGAATACACTAATGTGTGAAAAAAATCTTCCTAGACGATCGTTATAGGCAATATTTTTCATTATTCGAATTTGTATGCAGTGTGACTGAATTCTTGAGTTTTCCCACTTCATGGGAATTTCCATATATTTGATTTCATTTTATGCGAGATTTGTGCAGAACGTAGCCCTCGAGTGGATCTAGCACTATTGTATACTGATTTATCTGAAGAGCTTGGAATCGAAGCTTGGATTTTGTAGTTATAAAATATTAAAACCGGTTTCCGAGAACCTTGATGTCAGAGGTTGCTGTTCAGCTTCAAGACTCGGATAAGACATAAATTTAATCATCAACACCATGGAATATGCTATTTAAAAAAAAAATATCTCCGTTTAAAGACGAACAAAGCAAAAAAAGCAAAACCCTCAGCATGTAAGCACACAAAATTTGCTGTTAAATTGAAGGTTTCATTCGTGAATCTGTTGGTGGTAGGTAGGTGGTAGTCTGGATACTCCACTACCAACGTTGCTGTTGTTCTGGCGTGGTAGAGTGTGTTAGATGGGGAAACTGCAGAGGGGGAAAAATCGATTGCTTTCTCAGACTGCTTGGCACTCTAACCGGCATTAGTATTCTGTAGTGAAATGGTGAGGAGTTCTGCAGCATCACCTTCAAGACGAATGCCATTGGTTCTTTAAGCTTTTTATGACAATGATGGTGTTGTAGCACCGACTCTCTTCTTCGGCAGCAATCTTCCCTGGCATCTTCCCTGCTGACCGAGCAGAAGAAGAGTGAGCAGAAAGAGAAACAGGTTGACGAATGCCGGTGCATGAAGCAGACGGCTTGGCTCCGGCCCTGCCTGTTCCTTGCATCGGCTGATGGGAGAAGAACTACTACGCAATGGAAGGATAATATGAGGGATGAGAGGAACACCATCAGCAAACATTGGCGGCGAGAATGAACAAATTCTGCTGTAACTGCTCACTGCATACTTGTTGTGCTAGGATTGAGATCCTTTTTTCCGTTTAACTGAGAAAGGATTATAATGCGATTCTGAATTCTGCTGAGCGAATGGTTTTTCAACAGTAAAGGTGAGAACACGGTCTCGAAATTTTATTCCGTAGTCAGTCGCTTGTTCTTGGTGTATAGTAGTAAAGGATGAGAAATGATGCATGAAATTTCTGTTTTTTGTGGTTGGTGTGTAGAATATCAATTCGCAGGGAATGCAAATGTCGTGTATGTTGAAGTTTGCCCAGCGAGCTATGTAATTGTTCATGTTGGGTGTCATTTTGCGGTAATTGAAGTGCGGTAATGCGTTCCTATGCAAATCTCAATTTAAACCACATTAAAGCCTACAAGGTTCAACAATGGCCTTTTTAGAGTTCCGAATGTTGTGTAATAGTTAATAGGTGGTTATTGGCATTAAGACAAGGTCTGTTGAACCATCATGACAAAATTTTCGGTGTAGCAAAAATTGTTTTAGTGGGAAACAATTTTGAATCATTGAAGTGGTTCGCTACTTGTTTGATATCAGATTAATACGTACTGCATTTAAACACCATGCCGAATTTTGATGAAATCGTAAAATTTTGGGAAAATGTACTCAATGCATTATGTTTGAATGTTGCGTGCCATCATTAACTCATTAAAAAGGAACATATACACAGAATGGGAACGCCTCTTTTCACTCCTACTCTATTGATTTTGGTTCGAGGCACTTGGATCTAAATGCGGTGGTTATTCTTGCTCACGTATTGGAAACCATTAGTTATTTCACTTGTGACATTGCTTATGCCTTTAATTAGGATATCAATTCGCAATATTGGGCACTTGAGGTTTTCCCTTTCCAACATTTTATCACAGTGGATCCAATTTCAGAAGAAGAAACAAGACGATAACGAATGAAATCAAAAGGACATTGAATTCAAAAGCTAATGGGACTTCACGTCAGTTGAATGAATTAGCAAATACTGTTGGGGTAGTTTAAACAGAACATCATTATATTGTAGTTACCGAATGGTATTACATCATCAATTGCAGGTTGAAAATCAATTCTTTAGGATTTTAAGCTAAATTTGTTAGTTGGGGGTTTGGACTTTTCAAGTCGATTGAAGTGGTCATTGAAATTTCATTATCAGCCCTTAGCAAAAAATTTGGTGGAACTGCAGGTGTCGAAATGCTGATTGATTTCACCAGGACCATTGGAAATACGTTTTGTTTTAATGGTGACGTCAGAGATCCAGGTAGTGACGTTGTACAAATCACAGCTATATTTAACACTTTAGTTGCGGATGTTTTTAATGCATCAAACTGGTGGATGGATAGTCTCTTTCGTTACAAGTTCTCCTCCAAGGATTGTCGTTCTTCGAAATTGTTAACATAAGCAAGCCAAGATATACGGACGGATCTGGTGTCTTTGACATTCACACTACTACTGGATAGAAAATGGATGCATTGATCACAGTTATCTTGTATCGACCCAAAATTGATGTCCAATCGTAGCGTACCAAAGTGGTCTTTGTAAGGTAATAAATTGTCAAAAATAGCTTGTTTTGTTCGGCACAAATGCTTTCTAACTATAGTCATTGAATGTGATAAAATTGTGGTGCAGTGCTAATAAGCAAGAGTACAAGAGGCAGAGTGTTAAGTCGTTAATATTAAGAATGGGTTTTGCTATGTATGAAGTTAAAAGCTGAAGATCTTTTTATATATAAAGTTAAAAAAGGGGGAGAAGGGGTTAAAAGTCTTACAAGGAGTAATAATTATATGTTAAGGTTTTTGTCATCAAAGTCTATTGTTTCTTTGCTATATTGATTTTCATTTTTTGTGCATGTTTAGGATCTCTAGTGTCATTCTTCAACAGTTAGTGAAGGTGGCTAATGAAAATTTCAACATTGTTTGAAAAATATATATACAGTATAACATGCATTGAAACAGATGAAGCTTAAATTTGAAAGAAATCAAAATAGTATTAATACTATGTGCTGTTTTGTGTGTAACTTAATTATTATTTTTGAAGATCAAATCTGTGTTCTAGTTTTGGATGCAAAAATCACAGGAATTGGTAAAATCTTTTAATTGGTCATATTAGTATAATATTACTATATTAGACAAATGGAATTGTTACGTACTTATAATACTGCTTATCCTTGGTGTATAAATGGGTCCTAACAAAACAGTATCCATGTTACGTAGCATGTTGTTTTGTATGTAACTATGGTTTATGAAAAAGAAATCAGTGCAGATGTTGTTATTGGATGTAAATACAAATTGTTAATATGCTAGAACTAGCTACTAGGCATTCATGTCCGGGGGGGGGCAAGAATTGTTCTTTAATATGTTTATTTAAACTTTTAACACACTTTTTTACTTTTTTAATGTTACAAAGAGCATTATACACACACAGAGCTGAAAAACAACGGTGAGTGAAAAGTACGGTTCTATGGGAATATTTGAAAAGCTGTTGTAATGAAAACGTTGAGTTACTAGCGCCATCATAGGGCTCTTTACAATGCCAGTATTTGCATTGACCTCACATTGATATAAATCGGAGTTTGCACTGTTACATTAGAAAATATGAGTCGTATAGCTAGCAAGTCATATTTAGAACGTTGTAGGCTGTGTGCCATTTAGTGAGAATTCATTGTCATTTAATTTATTTCTAACGATCCAACTGGAAAAAAAAATTGATTTCACACAAGTTATTAAAAGGCTTGACGCTTCTACAACAGCATCACAAGTCAGTGATATTATTGTACAGTTGTTGTAATGCATCTTTAAACTCGTATTTAAATTAACCATGCAAACTGCTAAACACTAAAAAAAACAGAAAAAAACAACTTTCCTTTACATAGTACCAGTGACCTGCAGAGAAGCTGTTGTAGCAGCATCCTGCATTTTAATCACAAGCGTTGAATAAATTTTTATGCATGCAACTTTCTAAATATGACTAGCTAGTCACGGCTCAGTCTCTAATGTAACAACGTGAGGTCAATAAAATTACCACCATTGTACAGATCCCTATGAAGGTGCTGTTATATCCAAAACTTAACATTTTCGTTCTAACAACCTTTCGAATATTCCCATGGAACCGTATACTTTTGACTCTCCCTGTATAGGAGATGCCAGTCTTTCAATTGTTCGTGTTATTATAATCTTAGGAAAAAACTAGATTCAAAGTTTTGCTCATGTTTATCTACAAAAATGAACATGTTCTTGAGAGAATTTGTAATTAAACATTTTTTTTTAGTGTTTCAAAGATGGTTTCCAATTTATTTTTTTTTAAGTTTGTTTTCCAAGTAAAATCAATGTGGTGAAAAAAAAATATTATCTTTTTAAATTCTGGTTGAAGTTTTTTCTTAGAAAGCTGCAAAAATTTTTGATCGAATTTTCTTAGAACGTGATGTTCGTCAATGCTTAGACGCCATCTGGTTACAAAATTCTATCGACTCATGTCAAATTGATCCTAAAGTCAGGATATATATATCTTTTTTCAAAAAATATTTTGTATAGATACACAAAACACACACACGTGAACAACCTATACAACCCAATGAAAAACTTGCTGAGAATGTACAATCATTGAGCAGAAACTTGTTGGATCTGAGCATTTGTCAATAGATGAAGTGCAGGAAAATTCCATCTCTTTTGGTAACTGTGGTGAAAATGTTTTTCTTTTCTCCAAGTCGTCACCCACAAAGTGTTTCATAATAGATGTGTTTATGAAGAAATGTGAATGCATTATGAAACTGGTTGTTTGTCACTGATATCGCACAATAAACGAAATTAATGCCCAACTTTTTTCTTTTGCAGATTTCAATGTAGCCCAGATTTACGTGCATAATCTCCCAACAAGGTTTGCAGGATGGCTAGTACTGTTGATTTAAGTAAGTATTAATTTTTATTTTTATTTATTTATTTATTTATTTCTTTTGAACCCCACTAGTTTTTTTTTACTGGTTTTATTAATGTTAGAAAAAGAAAATATCATAAGTGAGAATTCGTGTTAATGGGATAGTTAAGATTATAGCGAACATGTCTGAAAGAAAAAAAAACCAACAGAATTGTGCAATTACACCGAATCTTTTGGAAGCACTCTTTGTACAAAAACAAACAAAAAATCAAAAAAATAAATAAAACAATTTTTTTGAAGTATACTGAACTTGGAAGTTAAACTGATTCTCTCTTAGTTTAAGTGGAAATTTAATTTTCTAAAATGTTATTTGATTTTAAATAGTGTATATGCTACTGGCAATGTATAGACGTTTCATAAAATGCTTGGCTTTTATTGGCAAAGTATGAATACAACTATCGTATACAACTTGTATACAACTATTTATAGAATTATAGTTAAGCACATTTCCTGTAAAAAAACAAACCCCTTTGGACCTAGCTTTAAACCTAACTTAAGTCTATGCTTAATGTAACTATTTCAATGCCGATTTTGTACATCACCTAAAAACCAGGCTATAGAATACCTGGATCTTATACATTGCTAGCAACACAGTGTTTATGTATCGACATTTTACGTAAGTTGCTGAATTTTGTTTTTTGCAGTCATTACTAAAATCAAGTTAACGAAAAAGAAAATCCTTTAACTTAGACATTTTAGTAGTTTTAACAACATTATAGTGTTTCCAATATTGGAATATGTTGTTGTACATGTATCTTGTCGAAAACTGTGCTGGCAATGCCATATGCAATGCTATTGGCTGCTTTGCCTATTCAAAGCGCATTTACTTTTTGCATAACTTTACAAGCTAGTTTGTTGCAAAGCATTAATACTTTTAAGAGTGTTTTCATACACTTGAAACACTGTACAGGTCAACAACCTCAGATCCGAAAATCGGTAATCCGAAATAAAAATTTCCAATAACAAGACTTGGCACTAGGGTTTGGTGGCGCTAATAGCACAACTGACTGTTTTGCAAGTTGTTTGTAAGTAAGCAAAGTAATTCCTGTGTTTAGATTAGAGAACTGTATTTTATTTAAGCACTAAACCACTAATCCGGAAAAAAAACCAATCAACCAGAATGGCTGAGGTACAAATGAATGTGGATTTGAAGTTGTAAACCTTGTACTAATGATGGTTTTGTAAAACAATGGTAAAATATGAACGGCTATTTAGATTTGAATAAATTTGTTAACATGAACGTCAAAATGTCTATAAGTAATGGAAAAATTATAAGCGATGATCTAGCAACTTCTAGGTTCTAAGATAGGCCAAGAATTATATTGCTGGACCAATTAGAGTTGACATGACATCTTAAACCAGTCGGAATAGCGTGTAACCCTTTGGATAAACCATATGTAAAATCGTTTTCTTAAATTTGAAGTTGTTTTTTAACTTAGTTCGGTATGGTTTAAGACTTCTTGTCAAACTATTTTTTATTTATATCTGTATAGCTCTTCAACATTTACCATTGTTTTTGGAAACTCAAGCTTTGCAAATGTCCAATTTCCAAAGAGTGTATTATACAATTTGGACACAAAACTTTTCATATAGAATCTTGTTGACTGCTATAAATTCTAAAATTTTATTGTTGCAAAACTTTTTCGACTTGCTTTTGCGAATTTGTTGCAAAGAAGTTTTCGTTTTTACAAACGCGCACAAAAAAATCAATTTAGTTTCACCAATGGTTTTGTTTTAAAAAACCAAACTTTTGAAATATCCAATTCTCAACAGTACTGTACCGTACACTTATATTATATCGAATTCGAACACATCAACTTTTCATAAGGTATTTCATTGGCTATACATTGTAAATTTATCGTTGCAAAACTTATTCGACGTGCTTGTGCGAATTTGTTGCAAAGAGGTTTTTGCTTTCACGAAACCACTATGCTTTTGCGGTTTATGTCTCACGAAATGCTTTGCTTTTGCTTATGCTTGCCATTTACCTGCAGAGGCAGAAGAAGGTGAGTAGCTTTCCACATGTCTTTGTTGTTGTTTTTATTATTATTACTTTAAAGTATCGTTCGCTATTTGCCATATTGCGAGTACTTCTGCAACAGTTTTATAGCGTATGACATTATTTTACAAGTTTACATTGATGCATTGCAGTACTATGTTGGGTTTTTAAAAAAAAGATGGTAAATATTCATTGGCCTTGGACTAAATGGGTTTTGGTACACTATCCAAACGACTCCATTAGTGTCATAATGGTTTGTTTTTCTTTTGTGGATGATGCTATTTGGAGTGATGAACTGACCCTACTTGTAAGTTTTGCAAGTGTTGTCTTTTGAAGTGTCCCTTTGAAGAGGACTTTTGTCCATCATCTTTGCTTCTAAACACTAGAAGAGTGATTGTTTTTTATTCTCCCCCCACTTTATTAATGTCAACATTAATCAACTTTTTTTAATGGTCGAAAATTTTAATGACTCGAAGTCTTCGTCTTTCATCATTTTGGTTCGTGTTGCTTAATATATTATTTTTATTATGTTCTTGCTGGTTTTAAGATAAATATTTTGGAACTATTTTGACCATGTATTTTTTTTTTTTTGCAAAGTTTTCTGTAAGAAAGATCTTCTGTTCATTCTACAGTGTGTACCATAGTATCGTACTACATTGTCATTTCTTTCTTGGTATTTGGTACTTAGTAGAAAGTACTATACGTATATTTGACACCAACTGGAAACGGCCAGTTTATCTGGTAATCTAGAAGCTGCTGTTAATTTCTTTTAAAAAGTAAACTAGGTAAGAAGGATCTTGATTTATGCGATATACAGGATGTTTCTGAAAAGTCTAGTCAAATTTTAATCACAGATGCTACACATCAAAACAAAAGCATGAAATCCATATAACATGAGTCCAGAACTGAAAATATGAAAATGTTATTTTGAGATAACACAGGGTAAAGTCATGTGATTGCATAGTTTTGTAATAATCTTTGTAGGTATGCAAATGAGTATGCGTTTCCAGACCCATGTTTATATTGACTTTTTACTTTGTCTTGATGCCTAACGTCTGTGGTTAAAATTTGACTAGCTCATTTAGAAAACTCTGCATATACATAATAAACAAGCTTAGTTCAGGCCTAGTATTTTCCTGAATAATGCCAGCTCAGGCGTAGTATCTATTTTCAATGTGTTGGTCAATATGGCAGACCTTAGGTGTGAATGTTTACTCAATGTAAGTAGACTTAACACCGAGTGTAATTTGTTTTTTTTTTGTCGCCATATTTGATATTGTGGTTTTATCGTGTGACATTGAAAACCCACGATACAGAGAAAGAGAAACATCAGCATCGATCCAATGAATTAAGGTACTTAATTATAGTAGCCTAAATGTGACCTGCAAAAGCATAACGATGGTCGCCAGCCTGACTGTCGCCACATTTGCATTCATGATAAATCAATCAAGATTTAATATGACAAAGCTCCGGCGGTTATGGTTATTCTGCTTGTTAAAGTAAATATTGTCGGCTTTTGAACCTCGCACTTAATTGGTACAAATTTTGTTCAGTGTTCATGAGTGGCTAATCTAAGCTGCGGTGGGCTTAAGTGAGTAATGCTTGCGAATAATATAGCAGATCGCAATGGTGATATCGGCAAAGTTACGGAAGTGCGTTTGAAAATTGCATTTTTGAGTTTAAAATTTACATTGCAAATTACTGCATAATATCTGAAGTGATAGTGAGGAAAGTGATATAATATACAATATTGATTTGTATTAGTGTTGAACTTCCTTCTCACCACCGTTGAACAGGTTAATGCACTTTGATGAATGGTAATGAGACAAATATCAGTTTTGGTTTCTTTTCAGTTTTTGTTTAATCTGGAAATTATACAGTAGTTGGACAAGTGGAAGGTAGAATTTAGTTGAAAGTGAACTGAGGGGGGTGTACAGAAACAAAATTTTTTTCATCTCCATGACTACAGTAGATCATTACCACCCTCCAAGACAGTATGTCTCCATAAAAGAAGGTTGTCAATAGGGTCTATCCAGGTATTCTAGGCGTTGTTTTATTTTCCGATTGTTTTTGTATTTACAAGACGTTTTAACATTATGTGTGTGTAAAATTTTAGAAATTTTGTTGTGTGTGTAAAATTTTAGAAATTTTGTTGTGTGTGTTTCTTTTTTTATAATTTACTTTGCAATCAATTTCATTAGCATTAAAGTAATGATGCTCATCTAAGAGCAGGCTTAGTGGTTTGGTTCTTTAATTTGAAGTGAACTATTTTTTTTCTTTATTACAAAGTGATTTTGTGGTTTTATTATTTAATTGAAGTCACTATGTCTAATTTATTTTAGTAATATTGTAAAATTTGTTTTATTTTAAATTGATGTGTAATTCTTTTTTTTTTTAAATTTTGCAACATGATGATTAAACATCTTCATACATAATACAGTTTTTGTAAGGTTTATAGGAAATAGGTACATTTGTTTTCCAGAAAATTGTTAAATTTTTTTATGTATGGAGATTTTGGGGGACATTCTGTATATGTTGTTGTTTTGGTCAAATCATTCTTGAATGATCTCTGACGAAAATCACATTACTATGAAGACTTTCAGAACACCCTGTAGTAGAAACATGTTCAGCACATTTATATGTTCAATTTTTGAATTTTTTTTGCGTTGCTTCATTTGACATTGCAATCTCGATGTCAACTGCGAAACTGTGGCTTATACAGATAGCTAAGTATTTATTTTGGAGTTATACAAATCTATACACCGAGTGTATTATCGTTAATGATTTCCGCATTAGAGCTTGAAAAGCTGGTTTTCATTTACTATGTGAAAACAGTATATAACAAAAACAGTATATGTATACTAACACATACAGTATATTGGCATTTCTGTGTAAAGAATGTAGTCATAAGCTGGTTCATTAAGGCGATGCTTTCATAAGAAAATAACTTTATTGGCAAAAGCCACCTTTATTGATAAAAGTCAAGTTAATCACAAGCAATCATGTCTAGCCTCTGTAAACAAAAAAGGAAGAAAACTCGATTCGTGTTGATTTGGTCAATACGCTGAATCGCTTTGTTTTCCTCCAATGCTTGGGAAATTAGTTTTTCCAAGAAATGGGAAGAAACAACAGAAAAGTGTTTGTAGAATTTCGAGGCACATGTAGCCAGCCATTGCAATGACGATGATTTAAAAAGCTATTGCGCATGAACAATTCTCGAGGTCGATGCAGATGCATGCACTGTTATTGGTGGAGCCAAGCGGCAGCTTTTGCCATAATAAGGAAAGATGCAGAGGCAGACAGATTGATTTATAAATTGGGCCATACTGGCCGATGTCATCTCTTTGCGCTGCCATTGGTGATCGTAGACCACATGACTCCTGCTGCTTAGTTTCCATGTCTGTGGATTCAGATAGACGCCATGGTTTTACAGAGTAAGTCGATTTTCTTGTACTGTCATGTCATTTTCTTTTTCTTATTCCCCCCCATGAGCTTCATTTCATGTTTGGAGAGAACGTTCATTCTTAGGCGTAGACTCAACCCAAAGAATTTCCCCACCCAGAACAATGTGAACTGTTTGCTTTACACTAAAAAAAACGATTTATTTGTTTCACTCTGTACTCTTTTCGTATCTCGACTAGTGTATGTATAAAAAAAATGCTTTTTTAGTGTGTGTATCGATGTTGGTTGTGAAACTTGTGGTTTATTTCAATTGTAGATTGCGTTCTAGTGATAACTAAGAGTTGTAGTGTTGAGCAAGATAAACGATAGTTCTGATTTGTTAATGTGAAATTGACATCTACGCACAGAATTGCATCACCTTAGTAGTAGTAGTAATAGTCGTAGTAGGTAGTGAATTTGAGTTGTGTTTTGTAAAGAGTTGTTTTGCGGATATATATTCACGTATTAAAACAGCATAAAACAGCGTCAAATGATACACTGAAAGTCTCTTAGGTGGTTTCGGTAGCAAACGAGTGCGGGGGAGTAAACAGGGTATGCATTAGAAATGGCTCTGCGTGGTATCCCTGTAGTAATCGGAAAGCATTGGTGTTGATGCTCGGGTAAACCTTGGAAATATATGTCTCGGCTTTGCGGCGAGCAAGTTTTTGGCGAGAAAAGTGCAGTTGTTTATTGGTCGAAGGCTGTAGCGAGATTTATGGGTTGGTAGCTTTTCGAAATTTGGGCCATGTATCTCAGTGTCTGACTAATGGTAGCTGGGAAAAACACCCCCTTGACAAAGAAATTGGCTTCCTTGCAAAGCATGACTCATTCACTGGCAAGCTCTATTGATTGTTCTGGAAGGGAGATTCTTGGTGCACTCTTTTTTTGAAAAATCTGTTTGTTTTTTTTCTCTTGTTGTTTATTGCAGGTTTGTTTTTTTCTGTTCTTCTTCTTCTTTATCCATCAGATGAGTATTTTGTTCTCCATTATCACATCTTTGCGGTTTTTGTATAAAAAAGTACGCGTTTTTATATCCACCATGTTGTATTCCCGTAAGTAATTATAAAGGATTTTTTTCGTGTTGTCACCACATTGTGTATACAAATCAGCACTGATGTAGTCTGGTACAAATGTAGTGCATTTATTGGTTTTCATTAGTTTTTTTTAATCGTATAAATCGCTATTTTTGTACTGGTTATGTGAAGTACCACATATCCATTTTCTTGTTTTGCTATACTAATAGTATTTTTTATTATCACTAATTTAGTAGAAGTTAGTTTTTGTAGTTGCCTAATAAAGTATTAAAGGTCTACGATTATTTCATTTATGAGGAATTTTTTTTTTTTATATTTATATATAAAATGTTTTTTTTAAATTCATATA
>JAQIWH010000812.1:0-40057 GCA_034695005.1 Cryptops parisi | reverse complement strand
GCATTTATTTAAGAATTTTAGGCCACACAGCTCGAAACATAGAGGTCTTCCAAGCAAGTAAAAATGGCAAGCCAGTAAATGCCAAGTAAAAATGGCATGAAATCATAGACATTCACACCCCCTCATGTCGTCATGTGAATTAATTTTAAAAATATATTCGTTTTCTACTCAACAAGCTCTAACAATGATACCCCACACACCTACGTAGAAAAATATTTGTTTTTATTCGATTACCTTTCAGATGTGTGGACCTAGAAAATGTCAACTACCTACAACATGTTTTAATACGATTTTCGAATTTGGGTAAAATTAATAAAGGTGTGAAAATTTCAAGTTGGTAGGTTTTTTAGTTTACTAACTACAAAGCTTTAACACACCATTTCAGCAAAAACGAAATCAATAGGGTTCCTACAGAAGGCACGGAACCCTAAAAATATTACTTATACTTTTTGCATAATTTGTCTTTTTGTGAAGTTACATATGCTATAAGGTGGGGGCACCAAAACATCCTGGGCTTAGGGCCCTGAAAGGCCTTAATTCGGCACTGAGTCGATGTTTGTGCTGCGGCACAGGATCGGACGAGATGGCGGTTTGTGCTGTGTGGGCTTGCCCATCGTGACACCGGCGGCACGCTGGGCTAAGCGGGCCTGAAAATTGGTGATGACAAAACAATGTTATATAAAAAAGAGGTACCCACTTTGTTTTTAAAAAATTCTGTGGGTGGTTTGCCCCCAACAAGCTTGATGCTGTGGGTGCCATGGCAATCACTGCTCCTACGTACTCGGCGCCTATGCATGGTAGTACAGTACTTAACAGACGGTGCAAGTAGTACCTAAGATAGACTTTACATCAAATCTACCCTTTGGGCGATAATCTTGAATAATAGCCACGGTTATTATTGCATATGTAGGGTTATTCCTGCGGTTAATATTCGAGAGCAATTATTAATCGAGGGCGGTTATTATTCGAATAAAACCGGTATATTACGTTGTATCCAACATTTTTTAATATTATATTTTGTTGAGTGCTATGCGATATCATGGAATGAACTGAGTGGCATTAGGTTAGCTTCGGGCTAGCTTCCATAGCTTCAGAGTTGGGCTCAGCCTGTAAACGTGCTCAGATTGCTGAATGGGCTGGGGCGGCTGAAAAAGGCTTTGTGCAAGATTCGACTACAACTAACCAAAATAATGCAGTGTAGTTTCTCATTCTAATGTTTACTTTAACTGGGTAACTTGACATTTTCATATTTTTCGCGATCCACCAGTGGTTTGTGAAACGCTGGACTTGATCTTTTAGGAACACCCTGTATTTTAATACAAATGTTTGTTGCAGATCATTGAAACTGATAGCCTTATGGATCATGTCGTTAGTGGACTCTCTGATAACAACATTAAAGTTCGTCTGGCAGCTGTTCGTTGCTTACACAGTTTATCAAGATCTGTTCAACAATTGCGAACTACGTTTCAGGACCATTCTGTTTGGAAACCATTAATGAAAGTATGTTAAACTTGATGTTTAGGAAAATATCAAACCTGGGAGGAATAAAACTTTTTTTAATTACACTTTCAGCTATTGCACAATGCTCCTGATGATGTTTTGACTGTAGCGTCATCAACGTTGTGTAACTTGCTACTAGAGTTTTCGCCTAGCAAAGAACCTATTTTAGAGTCGGGAGCAATTGATTTGTTGTGTGGCTTGACGAGACGGGAGGATCCTGCATTAAGGCTGAATGGAATATGGGCACTCATGGTATGCAAAGTTACCAAATATTTTGATACTCTGTTTTGTAACAAGTTTTTTGAATTGCTGAAATTATGCATTTACAACTCTGTGTGTGTGATTCGTCGAATTTTTATTTTGTTTTATTCAGAACATGGCATTTCAGGCTGAACAAAAGATAAAAAGTCAGATCTTGAATTCACTTGGGACTGATCATATTTTTCGACTTCTTTCGGATCCAGACATAAACGTTCTCATGAAAACACTAGGGTTGCTTCGAAATCTTCTATCGACAAAACCGGTAAATGTTATGGTTATAAATGTTATGGATAATATATAGTACAGTAGCATCTCTCTAGTCCAACACCTCGCTAGTGTAACATGTCCAGTAATTCGATCCTCGGCATGTAGCAATTCGGTACACGAAACTGTCTTTAAACGCAAAAAAACAAAAAACAAATTGTCGAATTTTGTGTATAATATTGAAGGTAGGTTTGATAAATAACTGCTATACATAGGTTTCATTTCTTGTTTTGGTAGTTTGTACAGTATCCTATATCTTGTGGTAGCTTTTTTCTAAGTTAATGTATTAATAAACAGTGATTTGTTCTCAGAATCTAGTAATCCCACAATTGGCAGTAATTCGACACCCGCTGGTCTGATATACATCAGATTAGAGAGACTACTGTTTATGATGGACTATCAAGAAACTTGAAAAAAAATTTATGACTTGGGTAGTTCTTTTATATTATTACTGTTTAGCCAAATTTTATTCAGACAACTAGTATTGGAAGATTTCATGTTGTTTGATAAACGATTTTTCTTTTCTTTAAATTTATTGCCTCTAGTTTTTTATAATAAAATACGGTAATACTATACTGGAGCACTTGGCCCTTTTTCCAACAGTGTTTTTCAAAGAAACAAAAGTAAATTGTGTGGATATACTGCATATCGGAAAAGGCAATAAATTAAAAAAAAAGTGAAATCTTTATTAGATTCAATATTGCCATTGAAAAAACTAAAAAAACACAAACCATGTGTTTTATGAAAACCACTCGTACTGTTAAACAATTAGTATTGTATTCATGAAACCAATTTGTTTTACGATAAATAGGTCCTATTGTAAATATATAGGGTGTTTCAGAGTTACTATTACAAAAGTGACACAAATGCCAAAAATGCTGCTATTGTGAGTTTCATGCAATACACACCTGTGTGGTCAAATAGCAAACTTAGCAAATCCCACCACAATATAGGCAACATTTTTGGCACCTGTCACAGGACACGACTTTTTTAAGAAGGTTGTTTGAGCCCGGCGTACCACCGGGCAACGTGTAGGCCTAAGCATTGTCTTCTTGTTCTTGTTCTTGTTTAGAAACTTCATTTTTGTGGAAACTCATGTTGCATCGCAACATTCATTTGCTGTGTGTTCTCATGTTGCTTTGCATCATCTGTTCGTTTCTAATCTCATTTGCTTCGCAACTTTCATGTGCCAATTATTTTTCACCTGTTACTATAATTCTATGTTCAGGATTCAAAAATCATGGTCAAATATACCTGGTTGTGCAGGGTGATCAGGGAGGGTGGAAAAGTAGGTCATGCTGGCTGAGGAAGGTGTCTATTGTGACATGTACAGTTGTCCTTGAAAATGTGACATTTCTCTGTGAATGAATAGACCGACATACATTGCCAAAATGTGTATATAGATGAGCCCATGTCCGTTCACGCATTGTTTCCATGATACAGCTCCCACAACTTCTAAACACCCTATATAAATATATTAATAGTGTAAATATTTTGGGTTGTTTCAGCATATCGATCACATAATGAGTCTTCATGGGAAACAAATAATGCAGGCTGTTATTCTCATTTTGGAAGGTGATCATTCTGCAGAAGTCAAAGAACAGGTTAATCGTTAACTAGATTTTGAGATCGGACACAATGATATTTTAATAACAGTTGTGTTTGATTTGGTTTGGTTTGTTTGCTATGTAGGCATTGTGTATTCTGGCGAATATAGCGGATGGTGATTCAGCTAAAGACTATATCATGTCTAATGAAGATGTTTTAAAAAAGTTAACGAACTACATGGTAAGGATGATTCACCTTTGTTTGCAGATCTATTTGTTTTTTCTGTTATTTGTGGCAGAAAATTTATTATAACATTTTTCAATAAATTTTATAGCAAATGCATCCCAATGTGAAGTTACAAATTGCATCAACATTTTGTATATCTAATTTAATATGGAGTGAAGAAGAAGGTAATTGCCATTTATTTTTTTATATTTTATAAAGTATTGAATATATTATTATTTCGTTAACGCTGAGTTAAACCATGTCTCTCAAGACCAAACTGTCAATAGACTGCGCTGTTTGACTTCATGCAAATCCTATGGCTGGTTTTTTAATGTTTTTCCTAACTGCAGCCTAGAAAACATTTACTATAATCTTAATTTTAGCATCGTTTGATTAAGCATAAAATTCTGTATCTTGGCGTTGTTGAAATTTTTGAATAATTATTTTAATTAAGCTTAAAACGATGTTTGAAAATAAATGTATTTAATGTTGTAAAAACTAAAGTTGTTGATCAAAGTTAAAAAATAAAACACTTGCATGATTTCATGATCATGAAATCTGCATGATTTCATGAAAAGTTTTGAAATTAAACAATTTGAACCAAATTCGCTTTGTTTCTCACTAAATTCGACATGGTGGATTCGATGGTCACCTTAATTCATTAAAATTCCAACATTTTATATGTTAGTTAAAATAAAAATGACTTTACATTAATAAAAAATCTGGCAACACTGGACATGCATCGACTCCCATCTAATGACTCTCAGCTGGGGGACTACTGACTCCCACCGCAGAGACACGGGGTTGTTTTCAATAGAATTTTTTTTTAGACGAAAATAAAAGAAAAAAGATACAAACTAGAAAGTAAACAAGTTGGTTTCCATTTTTGATATCTGCAGTTTTGGAGAATTTCGATTTATGCGGTTCTCACTTTAATGCGATTTTCATTTTACAGTATTTATTTTATTGTTCGACCAAAGTGGTCTATTGGAAAACAGTATATTATCATAAACGTCCGTAGATGTCTCAATTTTGTTAAAATATATGTTCAATGTTTCTTAATACAATATATTGGTTCCAGTCTTTTAGTTTGATATAATTTGTGTCATTAATTTTAGCTTTCAGATTAATTATTGAGCTATGTGCAGTTATTAGTAAATTTATAAGTTCGTATTATATTGTGTTACATTTTATATTATCTAATCCCTATCTAAAATCCCTAAAATCTGCCAGTTTCATCAGTTACTGGTTGGTGACTCCCCCTCCCCTATCAATTTCTATTATTTTTTTCTTCTCCAAGAACTACTGAGCTGGGAGCGGGGCAACCTTTTCATTCAAAACAACCTTAACTAACTTTTAAAAAACCAACAGTAACTTCTAAAAAAAAGTTACTGTTCTGTTATATGCTCAGCATGCTTTTGGCCCTACTCATAGCATAGGTTACTTGAGTTATGGGTTTGGAGGGGGGGGGTTAGATTAGAAAAGCAAACCAACCTGAATTAATTTATCCTAACCTAACCCCCTCCAAACCCATAGCCCAAGTAACAACGATAGCGTCAGAAGCAGGTTGGGCATATATCAGAAAAGTACCAAAAATATTCCTCTGACTGGAAGCAAACACTGAGTTGCGATAATTTGAAAAAAAAAAGAAGATTGTTATTATGTGTAATCGACACGAAATTGCTTCTAAATGGAATTATTAGTGCCTTTTTCCGCACTGTATTTTTTATTACACTTTGCCTACCTTTACCTGAATTTCCAGGCTCTACATACAAGACTGTCTTGGCAAGACATACACACAATTTTAGTAGACTTTCTCGTTTGTATTTGAAAATAAACATAAAAATAAATACATCACTCCAGAGAAAAAAAGACGAAGGGTACAGGCAAACTTGTAGAGACATTTAGTTTTAGTAATAGATTGGATCACGACTGATGATACTGAAACTATGGATTTATTTTTTTATTTAAAAATTTTAAAATAAGTCTAAGAATGAATAACGTGTTTGTACAAAACCTTTTTAAAATGAAAGCACTCTTTTGTGCATTGTTTTTGTAGACAAACAAACGGCAGCTTTCGGATATAAAAACATATAATTCGGCAGCTTTAGGTTAGTGTTCATATGTACGATTTATTCAAACAACGCATTGATCTTTGACTTCGTCTTCTTTCGAGTATAAATTTTATTCTTATAACAGTGCTAATGAAATCAGCTCTGCTCTGATTTTTGGCAGTGGCGTAGCATGGTGCCGATCATAATACCGTAAAGTTTATCCCGGTTTGCCCCAGTTGACAGAAATGTCAACATCAATTTTTTAGGCCAACATTAGTAATTAAATTTTTATGTTGCATAAATCCGCCTTTTCGGTTTTCGAGATAAACGTTTTTCATGTAATAGTTTTAGTTTTCGTCTAGTTTAAGTGGCTCATGAGAGATCGCTTTTTGAAAATTGGTGACATTTTTTTTCTGGTCTACCCTGTACATTTCAAAACTTTGGAGCACCACTATTACATTAAATGTGGGCTACTAATCATTAAAATTAGATTTAAAATCAGAAATTTTTTTCCATTTTGTTATCTTTGTATTTTACATTCAAGTGATGAAAGTACATTCTTTTTACAGGAGCGGCTGAACGACAAGCAAAGCTGAGAGAAATGGGAGTTCAAGGGATTCTTCAGAAATTACTATCAACAAACGACACAACTTTATTTGACAAGTATATATCTTTAGTTAGGAAGTTGTATATAAGTGCCTCGCAAAAGTTTCACTCTTCATTCGAAATCAGATAAAATGAAATCGATATTTTTTTATATGAAACAAATTTCACATTTTCAAATGTAATTCACATAATTAATCTTTCAAAATTAATATTCCTCCGAATCCTCACCTATGGTCATGAGCTTTGGGTAATGATTGAAAGAACGAGATTGCAAGTACAAGCTGCTGAGATGAGGTTCCTTCATAAGATTGCAGACCTCTTGCTACTCGACAGAGTGTGGAGTTCAGCAATTAGGGAAGACTTTGGAGTCGAGCTGCTCTTTCTCCAAATAGAGAGATCACAAATGAGATGGTTTGGCCATGTCCAGAGAATGCCTCCAGAGAGATAAAGAAATCTGGCATAGCGGATCTGGAAATCATACCCAGCTGGAAAAAGACCCATTGGAAGACCAAGAACCAGATGGAGAAATCAACTTTTGAAAGTCTGCAAGAGATTGGGAATTGGCTTGGTATTTGTGCTGCTGCAGAAGTTCGAAAGAACTGGAAAAAAGTTGTTCATGGGTTTACCAATCGTGACCCTCGTGGACAAAGTGGGCTCGTCAATGAATGAATGAATAAAAATATGTCGAATTAGGGTGGTAATGGTTCAATGCCAAATCCATCTTTTATCATTCGATATGAGCCTGACAAAGTTTGCTTAAAAAGACAAAATGGTGTTATTTGCACCCATTTTGTCAGTCACAGTGCTCAGGTGGTTAGAATGTTTGTGGCCTCTGTGAGTTCGATCCCAGACTTAAGAACGGGGGAAAACATTTTCTATCACTACTTTATATTTAAAAAATTTAATTTCCTAAGGTCATGCTGTTATCAGCTTGGGATGGGGCAGAGTGTAGTATTTGCATGTTGCTGAATTCGATATAGCTTTGGGAGCAATTTCTTCCATTACTTAAAATGTGTGAGGGCACTTCTATACTTCATCCATTTATTTTATTATGTCAGTTTAGTGGAAATTGATTTATAAACTTTTATTAACTGTTAAATTTGTTGTGAACTTGAAAATCGCCTCAAATCCTTCCAAAATAATGGCAGCACATTATTTAAATTGTTTTGGAAGCACAAATCACAAAGCTTATGCATAGGGCACATTGGTTGATTAAGGTTACACACAAATTCAGATCAGGGTGCAGTAAAAGGCATCCTGCCCTTACAATAGCTTCTTTGCAAGTCACCTATGCTATTCAGTGGAGTTATTTCAGTTGTTGCATGGTTAATTTAAAGATGCACAATAACTGAACTAATATAACTTCACTGAATAGCATGGGTGACTTCCAGAGAAGCTGTTGCAGGGGCAGGGTGCATTTCATTGTCTATTGCTCTATCAATTTTTATTTAAGTTGCATTGTTGGAAATAAATGAAACATAAGTGGATTCTGACTAAATGGGGTCGTGGCTACAATTTTCTAAATATGTTGTTTAAAATTTAACAATGGAACTTTCCTAAAAATTGATTGCAAGGTGACTGAAAATAGCACCATTGGAAAAGATCCTCATACACAAACAATATTTCCTGACACATTCGTTTGTCACATGCTTTGTTTTCATATTTGGTTGTCATGATAAAAGACTCACCCTGTATGATAAGATAATGCAAAATATAGATAAAAATATTGAGGAGTGACTTGTTTTATAACATTTATGCTTATAAAGCAAATCACTTTCACGGATAAGCCAAAAGTTCGGCATTGGACTTGGTGTGACCAAGATTTCTAACTCTAATTAAGTGACAGATGAAATGTAGTGCCCAAATCTCTTTCAGCCATGCCAAAATATTCCTTTCAGGTCATACACTTCTTAGCAGATGGAGTATGGAGAATTTCTTTTTTGGCAACTTGTACACTATTTAGTACTCTATTTTAGCAGATGAAGTACTACATGAAATACCTCTTCACTTATTTTTTTATTATAAATTTTGGCCACGGACATAACCAAACTTGTCTGCTGGACGCCTGCAGCTTAACAAAGTCATCTCATAAAACTTTGGAAACAGCCCTACTTCGAGTTTCACCATGTATACTGTAGATTCGACACCTAGTTACAACACCACTGTGGTTTAGATATTTTTGGTATTAGCTTCGTTGTTTTTTTTTGTTTACACATATTATATATACATTTTTTATACACTACTGCCATTTATATTACTGATAAGTTTAAAGGATCAAGTCACAGTATACTGAGAATGTAATGGGAGACTATTTTTAGGGCTTATTCGTGAAGGGTGAGCTGCTTTATAATCGTAAATCTCGTAAAATAAATCACGTCTAAATCTTTTTGGTTCTTTTTTGTATAAGTTTATTTTAAGTATATGTTCATTTTGTTTCAATTTTTTTTCCTGGTATTATTTGAACAAAAAGATGCAAATTCATCATTTTTCATTGTAAGTCAAATACCAATGTCCTGGTCACAACAGCAAAGTTTTGAGAGGATTAAAAGCCATTTTCTATAATTTTCAGACATAACGAATTAGGAAAAAACACTCATTACAGGAACATAAAAGAAGTTTTTTGTTACATAGTGTAATTGTTATACCGGATGGAAATGAACCGACACATTACATTCCACACGAGTCCTCATTTAGTAATTTCGTTGCATCTCGCTACAGAAGTATTTCGCGACTATGGTTTAGAGTTGTTTTTCAATATTTCAATTTTGAAACAGCATGGAAATGTGCTGTAGTATTAGTACTACAGCCATCAGTGTAAGGGTAAGGTCATAGTGCCTCTGTCGAGTTCTCTGGGTCATATCTATTAAATGATTCGACAATTCGAAAAAGTGAAAAATACACTTAAATCTTTACAAAAATTTTTCTTTCGGTGAGTTTTAATATACATTCCCAATTTACATCTTTGCAACTCACTTATTCACAATGAACCTAGTATAAAGCGTATGATAAAAAAGTTTCATTACATGCCCTCTATCACCACCGAAAATTAGGAATAATTATTCAGGAATGCCCTGTGCATGTATAATAAATTCTTATAAGGTATGATAGTATTACAAAGACCTAACACGGAATTAACGAAAATAACATTTTCCAAATATCCAGAATTTTCCTGGGAAATGAAGTATTTTTCGGGATATGTAAATTAGGTTAAAGAAGACTGGGAGCCCAGGAGAAAAACCCTAGCGAGCTCACACTCATTTCAATAACATAGATGCTTGATTGAACTAATACATAGAAAATGTGTGGCGCTCTGCTCTTTGTTACTTGTAGACAGAACCAGATGTTTGGTTATGCAGTCAAATCTGTATTCTGTATTTTGAGGTCCGAGGCACTTGTATTTGACGTGTGTATGCCTTAGGCACTTATTCTAAAATATAATGATTGAGGGGTAAAATATTTCGTATATTTTAACTATGAATCAAAGTGCTGCATTATTTTAGATGTATTATTTTTGTATATATTTTGTTTCAACATTGTACCTAGAGTAGAAAGCAGATGAATCTACTGTTCTAGTGAAAACAAATTGCACTTCCTCGAAAAACAAAGCTACATAACGATAACAAGCTAGCACAAGAGAAAGCAGTCTCCCTGATTGTTTTCATAAGTCTTATGATAATGTCATACGAAACACAATTACAGCAACCATTCAAACTTGGTGTGCTTTAATCACCCTATACAGAGTATTTCTAGGTCTAGTCAAGTTTTAACCAGATGGTAGGCATCAAAACAAAGCAAAAAGTCCATATAAACATTGGTCCGGGAGTTCATGCTCATTTGCATACGTACAGCGGTTATGACAATAGGCTTGTGCAATTACCTTATTCCACTGTGTTATCTTGGGTGTTTAAAAATTATGGAAACTATACTTCTTTAGAAATAACCCTATATTACTATACCAGTTTTAGAGTTATTTTATTATATTTACTTCTTTAATACATTACATTATTATATATATTTATTTGAAAATTTTAGGGTGAAGACAGCTTTACAGCAGTTTACCTGACCAGTGCGTGGATGGTTACATTTTTCTCCAAGACCATAACATGTCTGTAGATTTTTTGTAAAGAAATCATTCAGTTCATTACTGTAGTGATTCATTTTACAGCTTAATAATTTGAAAGTGGTGAAATGAGTCGAGATCAGACTCTTTAACTGTTAACAATTTCTGACCTTATATGGGCCTTTCTTTTCTATAAGGGCTTAGTAATATTTGAAATATCATGTAACTATGATAAACTTTTAGCGCAAAACCAAGTACACTACACCATTATACACAAACCAGTGCTTTTAGTTCCGACGATATTTGATAGCTGTTGAAAAGCTATTTAATTAAAGCATTTTGTTGTTTTCTTTTCATTGTAAATCCAAATTTAATGTAACAAATTTCACTTGATGCCAAGATAAACTCAAGGTTATTTAACCTTTCAACATTATTTTTTTTTTCATTGTTCTTGATTCCGTTTCTCAAGAAATTCCGTGCGCATTTTAATTTGGGAACAGTGTACATGACAACAGTTATTCATATATCATCAAAAAAAAAAGTTTCAAATTGCAAATGTTGAATTGTGCTTGCTATAAGATTTTTGCCCAAATCCGGTGTTTTAAATGACTTAACAGTCATGGTTATGTATTATTGTACTTTGCAGCTTGCCCTTGAACAGTAAAAATACCAGATTTTGTAAATTTATCATATTTATTTATTTAGACAATAGGATTACACAGATGTTATAACTCATAACCACAACTAAAACTACATAGTATAAACAATCAACTTGTTTCAAGTTGATAAACTGAAATGACTAGAAGTATGTCGATTGCACATCTTCAACAGTTTGTTGACTAAGAGCTCGGTGTTACTGGGACGAAAAAATAAACGATGGCCATGATCGAACCAATCAAAAGATAGTCTTATACACCATTTATTCAACCAAATTCAATTTGCTGGTTTTTTCCAGGTATAACACGAGATGGAGGGCTCGGCTTTCATTTTGAAACAACTGACGATAAAAAAAAAACTTCTTAAAATTTCAGTTTACTCCCATAAGTCAACTTTTACAGCAATTTGACTCGTTAGTAATGAAACCTTACACTAAGAAAAAAAGATTTCGACTTTAGGTGTCCAATAAATACGGTACTTGGAAGACAGCTGTTTGTTTTCCTTTGCACTTGAAAAATTTGGCATGACTCAAAAGTAGAGCAGAAATCATTGCCATACACCACTAAATTTATTATGCAACAATAATAGCCATATTGACACTCCCCATTTATTGGTAAATAACATAGAAATCTTAACAAAAACCAAAAATGCTGGATAAAAAATGTCTGCAAACACATTGTATGCAAAAATTAACGATAAATGCAACCAGTGTACACAACGTACACTGCCTAAAATGATGAATCGGCGATCACATGCAGCGTTAGTACCAACAATGGTGATAATTGGAAATCCATTGCACCTACCAGGACCGGTGTTAACAATGTAGGCCAAATAGTCAGCTGCGTAAGGCGCAGAACTCGGATGGGCTCAATACTGATCTTTAAGGGCCGCAGCAAATGTTACAAACTAAGATATAATTAATTTCATCGATCTCTCACTACAATAGTGCTGTAGTATTTTTGCATAACATCTGTTCTTAAAAATCGAAGTTGGCGATTTGAAAGGTCGAGGGGCAAAAATTTGGCACCGGCCCTGGTACCTACCGTTCCCCATGGTAAAGTATCTTAACCAGATGCAACTTGCATACAACGTGCCGAATTCTTTTTTAGCACCAGTTTGACACCTGTAGAATGCTACAATTTGAAGATGAAATTAGCAGTGTCGTATAAGAGGGTAGTCCCAGTTTCATGGGGAACTTGGGCAACCTTCTTACTAGTGCTAAAAAATGTTTGGTGGGAAAAAATGTAATACTGAAAAAAAAAAAAATGACATGCCTGGGGCTCAAAGCCCTAAGATTTACAAAACTAAGTCATAATTGTAATACTTTATATGCAACATAGTTGAATGTTTTGACATTTAAAAAACATGCAACCAAATGACAATGCATTAGAAACAAATTAATTGAATTGGCAAAACAAAAAATCTTTGGTTCATTGACTAGAATTTTGAAATGTTTCGTGAAGTGGATGCACATTGGGGCATTAATAAAATAGGGGTGACCAGAAAAAACCCATAACATATAAATAACTGGCTATAAACAACGTATTTCAGCCCCAGATTTTTGATACCTTGCAGTAAAACATTTTGGAATTCATTCAGAAAACAAATCAATTTTGCATAACTTTGCTTAGTTATCTTTTTAAAATGTACAGCGAGGAAGAATACTGAACCACTGTAAAGAAAAATATCAGGCAAATTACACCATTAACTATTTGTATATAATAGTTTAAACGGAAGTACCTGTTATATAATTGTAAAATTTGACAAAAAAAAAACATTTAGATAAATTAATATTAACAGATGTGTAAGTATACATTTGTTGTGGTTCTACAGGATCAGCTGTTTAAAATATTCATTAACCATGTATGTATAAACAAACTTTGGAATCTTAATCAAAACATTGTACATTTTGCAAGTCATAAAACCTTTGAAACGATTCAGTTATCGATGAAATATGACAGTTACCATACATCGAATTTACATTTCATCAGTGCTAAAAAATCAATTTTTCAGTCATTCAAATAAAAGTGAATGATAAACCATAAATAAAAACTAAACAACAAATAGCATTTAAAACATTTCATAAAATAAAGAGGTGGAATAACAGCATAAATTATTAATTGTAAAATAACCATTTGAAAACAAAACAACAACTACTTACTCATGCAAGCAAGCGAGATCCAGTTATTTAACAGATCAATGTCCGAGATTACCGACTGGATCGAAACGTAATACACCATACATACCCAATTTTGCTTAATAGGGGACAAGGTTAAAGTTTCCTAAGCTCCTTCTGTTGAGATGATTTTTTTTACAAAATATATACTAACTTTTAACTCCCATCCAAGTAAATAAAAGAGAAAGCTATGAACTGGAATGCCCTTACTTACATTTTATACATGTATAACTTGACTAGTCTCCAGAAAAATTGATAAAAATAAATTGCACATATTTAATCACATCAACTGAATGTGTAAACTTCTCGATTAACATTAGCAGTTTCTATCTTGTTCCGACGCATCGCCTACGTTTTTTCCGACTGCATCAGGATTAGACAAGGGATCCAGGTCGGCGAAAAGATTGAACCATGCTGATTTGTCTTTACTTTTATCCTATCACAAACAGAAATGTTTTTGAAAAATAATAAATTTCTGCTGAAACACTTCATGAACATTTTATAGACGGCCATTTTGGTGTCACCCAGTGCTGTGTGCACTTCCCTAGCGATGCCACTGTTCTACTCAACAATTTTGTTATGCATATACAGTGATCCCTCGATCAATGGCAGTAATCAATTCAAGAATTTCATCACTACATGAAATGGTCGTTAGATAATACCTTCATGATAATTGGTCTAGAAGCCAAATTACCACCCTTTAAATGTAATAATACGTGATAAAATATATATATATATACATATTTATACATAAATTTGTGAATGAACAAATAATTATATAGTTGGAAGAAAATCATCTCTCTGAAACGCAGATGCCTGTTTTTTCCTGGGTTGCTCTTATGTTGTAACAACTTGTGAGGGGTAGCAAAACAATCACAATCCATATTTTGTGTAGCATCCAAAATATGGATGCTACACAAATAATTATGACCAATGAGCAGGTTGAACACTGTCGCTAAGCGAGGGATCACTGTAACTGTATGCTTGTCCAATTTGTGAATGGTAACAACTTTAAACTCACCTGTTTTGATGAAGTACTCTTTCGCTTTTGAGCAGGTGACAACTTCTTGTCTTGAACAGGCATTGGTTGAGTAGCAGGCGTTCCAGAGTCAAGCTTTGCTGGAGCTAAAGTAAGGAAAATGTTTGTATTCGTGCAACTTTAAAATAAGGAGTGACAATGCACGCCTTACATTTTGAAGGATGTAATTGTAACGTCTCAAGCCCAATGTTTAAATCCAGTAACTGCGATGGCAGGAAATCTTGAGCATTCTCATCATTTGGTTTCTGCAAAGTATCGTCGGTGAAGGCTGCTTTCCAATTGACTGTGAACGGTGCTGCCGATTCTTGTTTAAAGCCAAAAGACGCCTGCCAGTCGGAATTTGGTTCTTCGTTTAACGTTGCTTCAGTGGGCATGCTTAAAATTTCATTGAGGAGAGTCAAATCGTCTTTGTCTTGATCGTCAATTTCAATTTGATTCGTCAGCAAGTCCAGTTGGCCTGGAAAAAATATGAATTGGCAGAATTCAGTTTTCAACTAAATTTTAAACTGTTTTCAAGTTTTTGATCTCACCTGTCAAAGTTTTTTCAATTTTAGCTGATTCTACGTCGTTTCTTTTCGTGTTCGGTTGTACATCACCAAAATCCAAATCCAGCAGTGCTGAACTGTCATCGTCTTGCTTCTTATCCTTCTTTTTCAGGATTGTTTTTTTATCTTTTTCCTTTGAATTGGAATCTTCTTTGGATTTTAGGTCACCATCATCGTCATCATCATGATACTCTTCGAAAAAAATTAGCCTACATGCGCAAAGTGTTTAAAATTAAAACCAGTTTAAAACTCAGCTAGTGAAAACACTAGCATAACTAACATGATAAAGTAAATGCATAATTACCCATTCTGGTATAGTACATAATCACAAGTAAAAAATTCTTAAAGGAAAAACTGTTTACCTTACTGATTGGGCAAACTTTTTTCACACTCAATAATGTTTCAGTTCCCTCCTAAAGGCTTCATCAGGTAGAAAAAACAAGTATGTGTGTGAGAGAAAGAGACGGACAGACAGATAAACTGTAATACACAGTCATCTCTAACCACACTCTGAAGTCCGAGGTTCACCATTCTCTTTCTCTACCTGACAAAGCCTCTAGAAAGGAGGTAAAACGTCACTGAAGTGGGAAAAAGAGCTACCTGGTCAGAAACATAAATAAAACTTCCTTTTGGGAATGTTTTACTAGTGATAAAGTATAATAAATTTTTTTTGTTATTTTTAATAACAAAAATTTGTTTACCTGTCACTTTCACCTTCATCTGCCAGCTGTTGCGCATTAGAAGGCTGATGCTGGGAAGTTTCTTCAGCTAACTTTTTGCTAGGTTCTGTTAGCTCCTGCAAGAAACAATATAAATTTGTCATCCACCTCAAACCACTTTGCATAGTGAATAACTTGTCATTTACCTTTAACATGCAAAATTCATAGTGCTGATAGCCTTTAAAACTATCAGCAACTGCAGTCATTGTTTTCGAAGTCTTCTTCCAGAATGCAAGTAGTGTGTTCTGATACACAGCAAGAGCATGAGAAAACATATTGCATCGGCTTGCAGCCAAAAGATCTATTTTTTGAAGGCAATCCACTTTTAATTTATCGAAATTAGCTTTAGTTCTTCGAACTTGGCTCTGCACCTAAAAAAAATTAGAAGAATTATTAATTGCCCATAGAATGGCAGTACCCGTTTGTTTTTGTTATATAAATTAAATTTAATTGTTCAACTACTTTTCGAAACTTATCCAGTTGTTTGTACGTGTCTGGGTCTAATTCTTGAGATATATCCTTCATCCACAGCAAAGCACCACGGTATTCGGTCCGAGCTGTTTCCATTTGAGTGACATTGATTAGTGTATCGGATATAGCTCGAGACCGAAATGTGTCTACTTCCTGGTGAAGACGAACGAGAGGTACCCGCAATGCCAGTCTAAAAGAACCGTGAGAATGTAATTGATATTTCTGACCCCTCTATTCTGTCATGTAGTGTTTTCATTCAATCATCTAATTGCAAACCCTTCGCTTTTTTATAGGCTTTATATTAGTTTCACTGGCAAATTGCGAGTTGAAACATGGAGCCACATCTGGTGACAAATGCCAATTTCGAAATATGTGTTATATTACTTTCAGTTATGAGCGACAACACATCATTTGGTGACAATATATAAAACCTATTCTTAAAACCAGTTTTAATGTGCTTGTTACCTTTGCTGAGCTGTGTAGCTGAGAGATTTACCAGCAGCCATCATCATTTTCCCAGCCCTAGTTTTATCAACTTTCCCTTGATCCTTCAGGAAACGACCCATACAATTTTCTTCTTGCGACAAAGCTGAAAAAAGCACCAAAAAATAAGAATGTTATTTACAAATGTCTACAATGTCTACATTTCGGTATAATAGGTCAGTGGAAAATGCACCTATGATTTTATCTTGATACATTTCAATGACTTTTTGCATCTTGAAGGAAGTGTGTTCTATCGACCTATACAACTGCATACAACATACAACAGGTTATGAGGGTACAATGAAGCCAATTTGGAATTTGTTTAACTTTTTTATCAAAATTAAGCAACAAGCAGTATTTCAAAGTCACCGTAACATCTGTTAATGGTTACCTCTAATTTGGAATCCAAGTCCGCATCACTAGCAACTACACACTCATCTTCTTTACGGCCTAGTTTTTGGAGGACGGCCTGTTTGGTTACCCAATACTGTTGCTGCATTTTGCGGAGTGGAGACGATTTGCTGCCTTCTATGTAGCGATCATACGCATTGACAGGGTAGCTACGTGAACTATATAAAAAAGAGAAAACAAATTGAAATGGATACAAGTTCCCATTCCTTTAAGACTTATCAAATAATAATCCTTGTAATGTCAAAATGCCAGATTTCGACATCCTACAAATAAACATGAAATACAGACAACCCTTGACATACATAAATTCATACTGATGTAAGAAATGAAATTATCACTTATAATTTTACGATGTAGAATACATAATACATTATATAGGCCTAGGTGTACAGAGTGACAAGAGTTTTGTTAGTGTAATAAAAAATAACAGTCTAAATACTGTTACATGGCATGCAAATTAAGTTCACACATGCAAGTTGACATTACTTTCTTGAACCCACAGGAATTTTATAAAGATTAGATGTTTAGTAAACAATAGATAAGGCGTTTGAAAAACTTGATGGATATGGTTTTGCAAAGAATCCTAAGGCTCTCAGCATAAAATAAATCTTAACTTAAACGTATTAAGATTAAAAACACAGAGTTTACTCACAATTCAGTCATGTTTTGCAGCTAATTTTACTAACCGAATTAGTCGTGGTTAACCTAATCGCAAAACGGTGTGCTGTTAATCGAGAACACAGTGCCTTAAAAAAAAACAACTCAACAAATAAATAACATAATAAAGCAATTGACAATGGAACTAATATAAACAAACCATAAACTAAATTAAAATTATAATTGCAAAACGCTCATTTTGCAACAGTGGAGAAAAAAAATGTTACGAGACTTTTACAACACTATATAACATACTACTGTATGAATTAAGTCAGCCACTCAGCTGCAGTTGTAAACAAACCTTTGATTATAACGTAACACTGACTATTTTACTGTGTATTTATCAAATAAATATTGAATCATTCAGATTGTTCTCTCGGATGTTTCAATACTGTATGTATTTGAACTTCATCTTTGAGCAAGTCGTGATCACTGAACTCACATATATAAAAGCGTGCTGGTTCCTTAAAAAAATAGTATACGATCAAGGTGACTGCTGAAACGTAAAGATCGAACCATAAGTGCCCCTAAATCATATTTGTAGTATGGTTCCTTGAATATCGAAATATCAGCAGTATTTCATCCACCGTGTCACAATTTTTTTTTTTCATGTGAATTAAATTTACAACTTCACGATAGATGGCGATAGCAATATATCAACAAACCAAAATCTTCGTCGAGCTGATTTTTGTGGCTCGAGCCTAGAGCTCGATTTTTCCCCTCGAAACATATATTGCAAAAAAAAAAAAGTGCAGAAAAAACGCGGCTGATTTGAAAATTAGTTACAATATTCATAAACGCGTTTATAGGTAGGTACTTGGAGTTTCCGAGGGCACCGACTGGCCTACAGTTATGTCATTTGGTCCTCAGACTCTATTGAAAGTCAGAAATACAGAAATGATGATGATGAACATAGAACGCAGGGGGAAACGGGAGTCACCCGAGAAAACCTGCTCCGCGGTGTCAGACCCTAAATTGAACCCACACGGCACGAGTGAAAGGCGAACTCACCAACTGGAGTACCGAAGGTAGACGCTTTAACCACTAGGCCACAACGCGTTAATATAATGTGTTTGGTGTAGTAACGTAATGTACCGAACATACATTACGTTTTCATTAACTTATTAAAGTTTACAACTTTAAACTAATCACTTTTGATTTTATTGAAGTGCATTCTATTCAGAATAAATGTCAAACCGGGATGCTGGAAATTTTTTTTTTAAATAATAAAAAAATTAATTTACATAATAGCCGAAAAATAAATAAAATTTTTTATTTTCTGTAAGTTATAATTGAACCAAGTAAGCCAACCAAAAAAATCAAAACACACAAAAAATGAAAATAAAACAAGCCTTTAGCTGACCGGGTAGAATTCAAAACAAAATCATTCACTAACGTTTCGCTTTCCTATTTTAAACGCTTGGTCACAGCTTGGTAAACAGTAAAAATGAAAATAACAAAATTTACCAAGCTGTGACCAAGAGTTTAAAATAGGAGTGAGTGTTTTTGTTTTGAATTCCGGTCAAAAACGAAATGTTAGTGAGTGATTTTGTTTTGAATTCCAGTCAGCCAAAGGTAGACTTGTTTTATTTTCATTTTTTGTGTGTTTTGATTTTTTTTGGTTAACTTGCCTGATTCAATTATGATAGGGTAGGGAATTGTGAAATTTCTGTAAGTTGTCATTCGACAAAATGTTGGTTCAAGCTGATCAACTGGACACCTCAAACGTTAAGAAAGACCACAGTTAACAACGAATAGACTATATACTAATATTTTTATTTTATTCTTGTTGTCGTTTGTCTAATAGTAGGGTGGAATTGTCCCGATTTTTACCACATTTTCTTTGAGTCTCAAAAAAGTTTTTTGGGATTCTTGTTTTGTCCCGGCTTTTTAATATTATTAATCAATGATACATTGACACTTTGATGCTGTCCATTCATTTTATACCGTTTTTATAAGCTGTTTTTACACTGTATCCTTTATTAAATTTGGTTGTACCATGGCTTATTTGATAAGCCATGGTTGTACAAAGTTTGCAAATTAACTTTTTTTTTATGTGACATTATTTTTAAAAAATAAATTATCGATTGTTTTTATTATTATATATCGATATATCGTGTTGTGTCCCAATTTTTTTTATTTTTCAAATTTTGTCACCCGACTGATGCGTTTAATTTTTTATAATTTTTATTTATTTTTACACTTTTTACATGTACTATCCATTTTTTCTTTCTGATCGGGACAATCTCACGACAGAAGCATGAACCATTCAAAGACTGCGTTCATTTTGATCGCTTCCAACGTATAAAGCGCAAAACCGTCCAAAAACAGTCGATAACTTTTGTAACTTACATAGACCTTATGCACTTTATCGACTGTGTTTGCACGGTTTTTGCGCTGACAGCGTCCAAAGTGAACGTGGTCATTGCTTTTTTATGAAAGGTATTCGAGCTTTTGAGGTTGGCTCGAGAGCATGAGCCAAAACATCGCATCACGATCGCATTTGATACAGATAATAGGAGAAAGAAAGAACGAGAACAGTCATAGTTTTAAGCACCTGCTGTGCTATTTCGCTATTTGTATACTGCGGTTGCACTGCGTAAACTACCCATGTTTGCTTGACTAAATCGTAATTGCAGCTTAATTATGAACAGACACGCTATATTTTTTGGATGTTGGCATCGCTGATCGACAAAATCGTCCGCTACTTAATGTAAACATGCTGCTATCATCATTATTCCATTAAGATGTCAATGATTTTACTTGTGGATTGTAGTATTGCTGGGTGACATTAATGTTTTAGCCGGTTCACATGTTTGAGTAACTTTTTTTTTTTAGCTTACAGATGATAATGAATGCATCTCGCGATTGACTTGTAAAATAATACAGATGAGGTTTTTCGTGAAGTTAAATTGCGAGCTGCATTGAAAATTAAGAAGTAATAATGGAAAATTATGCTATATACGAAGTGTTAAGTCAAACCAATGGTTGCACGGTTTACAAGGGACGGAAGAAAGGGAGTACGGAATACGTATCGGTGCATTGCTTCGAAAAGTATTTGCGTGCTCATATTTACAACACGGTATTAAACGTCTTGCTTAAACTTAATCAGGGTGCTTACATGTTGCTAATGATTAAACAATCTTTATTTTTTCAGCTTCGGGTAACTCGCGACATTAACCATAAGAATGTTGTACTGTTTTACGATTGGTATGAAACCGACAATCATTTATGGATGGTTGCAGAATTATGTGTCGGTTAGTATTCCGACCACTGTTGGTAATTTCTGGTTTTGTTAAGGTGACCAGACTTTCATATTCTAGAACAGTCCTGGATTTATTTTAGGCTAATTCAGGACATGAATTTTTCGTCATGTCTTTTTGATGACATTTTTGTGAATTTTTTTTTTACTAATGGGTACTTTTTAATTTAGAAGCCTGACCTCGTGTTTTTACTTGGTAATGTGTTTGTTTTGCAGGTTAGGGAAAAAAAGTATTAAATGTACCATTTGTTTTTTTCTTAACCTGCAAAACAAACACACAACCAAGTACAAGCAAGTTGTAACACAAGAAATGTTGGTCATTCAATCGAAAAGTACCGACTGATGTATGTTTTTAAAATAGTCTACATAATGTTGTTTCAACATTACAGTATCTAATAAGTGCTTTAATTTGCTTTACGCTGAAGTCTGATTTAATGTTATCACGTGATCATACCTGCTTAATTAATTGTTAATAACATTAAGTCAATGTTTTTGTTGCTCCAACAAAAAAGTAATTTAAAAACATTGATTTTCAAAAGTTTTGATGCCTAGTCAACTGTTCCGAATTGAGGATCAAGAAATCTGGTCATCTTAGTTTTGCGTCTTACACTTTTGTTGTTTATGCTATGATTATGCCGAATCACTACACATGTACAGTGATTCCTCGCTTAGCGACGTCATTGGATAATGAAAGTGTTGTGTAACGATCCACGCTCTATAATTAATAATTATTCATGTATCAGCCATATATTGTATTACAACGACTTAGTTCACTTACAATGTGTACTACAATGAATCAGTTCACTCTGGAAGCTTTCGCCCTAAATGCGCTAAGTATTGCTTGAGCTGTTCACTATAGAGCTGTAAGTGCTGACAAGTGGACTAGTGACATCGTCGTGAAGGCCACTTCAAAGTGACCGGCACTTTTAATCCAGAGCGCTTTTAGCGCGAAAGCATTTATAGTGATTGCTGGCAAGTTGTTATGAAATGAGTACGAATAACTCACCAATGTGTGTGTGCATTTCTTAGCTGATGCATTTATGAAAAACTTTAATTTTCCCACCCTCAAATACATATTCAAAAAACTAAGGTAAAAAACACCGAAAAAGCAAAACTTACTGTCAGTTACCTAGGGTAAGTTTTGCTTTTTTGGTTTTTTTTACCTTAGTTTTTTGAGAATGATGCATTTATCTGAGCCAGTCTGCTTTGAATTGGCGTGTGATATATCTCATGAATATTTTTATATTACTATATGCAACACTTTTCTAAAATAAAATTAGGCCGTACGCATGATCAATATTGATACAAATATTGATAAATTATCAATATAAATCGAAAAAATGTTGATAAATTTAAAGTTAAAGTATACCTTCTTATGCGCAGAAAAACAGCACTGTAACTTGTTTATTTTCATTAATTTATGTACAAGGTGTTTCAAAAAGAACTTTAACAATGCCATAGCTAACTAACGAACGTGTTATGAACCAATGGATTGAAAGCCCAAAAGTTTCATAATTCATTGGCACGCAATTGATGTTTTGTACATGAGCCACTAGGGGATCCATTGTGGCAAAATGGTAATCTCTCAGAAGAAGGCTTGCCAGAGTTGAAACAATGGATTTCTACTGCCTTCGCAGCAATAGTATGGATTTTTTGCTTGTTTCTATGCCATGTTGCAGGCGGTTTGCATACAGAGTTTTTGTAACTGCCCAATGAAACTTGTAGTTTTTTTACTTCGATTGATGCATAACTCGTTGCTGGCATTAGAATTTGTTTCTTAGTTATTGTATTGTCGAAGTGTAAACATTTTTTTGAAAAGCCTGGTATATTGTCTAGTTTGTCATTTCTAGTTTGTCATTTCATTATGTAGTAGTATTGCATTTAAAAGATGATAATTTTGATCCTACAACCAATTACATCAATGTGATGTACAGGATGGTGCAGAACTCATGAAAGGGTATAAAACAGTCATATTGTTTCAATATTTTTCTATTTTTTTTCAACAAGTGAAATGTATAAACGATGAAAGTTTAACTATTCTATGTGTGGAAAATTCTTTCAAATGCTGCTCTGTTTCAAATTTCTTTTAAAAGGTCTACAGTTGGTCTGGATATGTTAGCAGTAGTTCCATCTTGTTTGGAATATGATTTTCGAGTTGGTTATTGATTGCTGATTTTCAAAGTAAAATTTTGTTTTAATTCATTTATCAGTTGTATGCATTTCCATGATGAATTTCCAATTTTTTTTCAATGGTAGTAAGTAACCCGTGCTATAGCACATGAGGATATTGTTCTTTGTTTACACTCATCTCAATGAGAATAATTCTGTGTGTGTGTGAGACATTGATAAACGCTTTAGCCCAGCCCATCATGTGACACGTCATGAGATTGACAAACGGTTTAGCCCCAACCATCGGATGAAGTCCTCAAGACGTAGCTCATGCCTAGTATAGTTTTAGTATTATTTTCTTTGTGTGCAAAGTGTGTTTTCACTTGTTGTCATGAAAACATTTTTCAATGGACAGAGAGCAACTTGCCTTTTATATGATGTTAATATCCCAAAAACGTAAAAATATGAGAAATGTTAAAAATAAATAATTATTGTTTTAAGTCTCTTTGAGATTTGTGCACAATCGTGTATTATGTAATGGCTATTTAACATGGCAGTGTCATTCTGGAACAAATTAACGTCATTATACGAGGAATCGCTAGTCACATTCGTAATGGTGACCATGTTAATCTAAGTCTTTACCTAGAGAACATTCTTCAAAATTTAACACTAGATCAATATATTTTTTTAATTTAATACTTTCGATCAGGTGGAAGTTTGCAAGAAGTAATGCTACAAGATGGACAGTTACCGGAAAAAGCAGTTTTCAGTTTAGGTTTAGACTTAGTGAGAGGTCTGGATTATTTACATTCACTTGGAATTCTTTTCTGCGATTTTTGTCCAACTAAGGTAATTTTTTTTTTTTTAAATTGAATTATGAATATTTAAGTGTGCAAGAAAAAACTTTTATACACATATTTTCTTTTATATTAGATACTTGTGGATAGTCCTGGAACTCTTAAATATGGAGATTTTTGTTTAGCACGGTTTCAAGATGAAGATTTATCACAAGTTCTCGCTGAATCTCAAACAACTGATGATCATTCTGATGAAAAGTTAGAGCAGCTTCCAACGGGTGAATTATTTTACCAACATTCCAGAAGTTGAATCCAGTTACGACTTGTTTGACCATGCTGTATTTACAATTTCTATATGTATATATTTTAGTAAATCCACTTTTTGCTGCTCCTGAGGTACTTCTAGGAGAACCCCATTCAGTTGAAAGTGATATTTGGTCATTGGGAAAATTGTTATACCAGTTATTTTCAGGTAAGAATTGCTAATCACATCAAGATGAATTTACGTTGAAATAAGCTAATGTTCACTATGTCTATATCGCAACATGAACTTTATGGTGACTTAAGGTTGTTAACCACTTCACCTAGGTGAGCGTAGGATAATGGCATTAGTGTTTCTGGCAATATAAGTGTTTGCAATATAATTTTGTTGAATTTGTATTTTTAATTACAACATTATGTAAATAGTACAGTAGCATGAAAAAGTCAATATGATTTTAATCAAATAGTGAGAAACAACATCATGGTGCTATAATTTGCAAATTAGTGCATCTTGGAATGAATTGGTGCAAAGTATATCATTGAATTCACATATTTTCATACCGGTAAAAACCAGCTAACTGGGAACAACTTAATAATAAATTACATAATTTCATGCAGAAATTCCAATACTTTACAACATGGGAATAAAATACTAAAATTAAAAATAAATTGCTTTGAATTTTTGTGTTTATGCAGGACACCTAGCAAAAAGAATTTTTTTTTGTGCATATTTTTGTGTTTACTGCATATTTCAGGGTTTTTTAGTGCATATTCGCATGCATATTTTTCATGTTTTTAGTGCATATGGATCTGAGGTCTAGTCGTAAACAATTTCATAATTTTGTTGTACAGGTGACCCTCGTATTATGCGGTAGTTAGGTTCCAAAAAAATGTCGTGTTATACAAATCGCATTATGCGAGGCTCGGTTTATATACTAAATGCGGGGTTATGTTCCAGAATTTTTTTAAAAATATAATGCAGTTAGTACTTTATCTACAAAATCAACAATAAACTGTATTTTTTATTAATTTTTTCATACCATTTTATTTAACCAACTAAAAATCAAAAGCAAAATTATTAAAATCAACTAATGATTAAAGGGTAAAGGACAAACAACTGACTAAAAAACGAACGGCCCCAGGATTTTTTGGAATCAAAGTGGTTCTATGATTATGACAAAGTGACTCATATTTATGACCATCTTTTTATTCTTATCATTCTTACAAAAAAAATCAAAACTTAATTTTTAAAAAAATCTTCAATTAAAATCTATTTTTTTCTAGAAAATTTCGTTCAACGAACTAAAGCCAAAAGCAAACTCGTTAAAATGAAAAATAATTTTCACTGACATTACATTTTTTAAATGCACAAAAAAATGCATTTAAGCTTTATCACTACTAAGTTTTCACTGATATTTTTTATTATTATTGTTGTTAACCAATGGCCAGGTGTCTGTCGCTTGAAATCTCTTGGACATTCTTGTCATTTTTAACTTTTACTTGTAAAATTTACGTAGATTCAACGCTGGATATATTAAAATTGCGCTGTATAAGTACCGCATTTTACAAGGATGCTCGGGTTGGTGAGTTCGACTCCCACTCGTGCCGTGTGGGTTCAGTTTAGGGTCTGACACCGTGGGGGCAGGTTTTCTCGGGGCACTCCCGTTTTCTCTTGCATCATAAAACCCTGTTCCATGTTTATCATCCCCATCTCATCATCATTTCTGTATTTCCAATTTAAATAATGTCTGAGGGCCAAATGACATAGCTGTAAAAGCCAGTCGGTGCCCTCGTTAAACTCAAAGTACCTACCTACAAGGATGCTAGAATTTGTGAACCGCATTGTGAAAGTACCGCGTTATATGAGGGTCACCTGGATTTCATTACGGAAGTATTTCCAAACTACAGTTTATTATTAAAATACTAGCTTGTTCGGCAAGCTACATCATGGTGTTGCTATCAAACATAAAAAGAGCAACATTGGTGGTTTAGTTGTTAACCTTCTCGTCTGCTATCGTAGTTACCCGGGTTCGAATCTCAACAAGGAATGAGTGTTTTTTGTTTTCTTTAAAAGACACTACAGACATGACAGACAAACTTAGACAAATATAGAAATGTTTTATTACCTGCCGTTTGTCACCTCTGAAAGGAATAGATATTGTGAATCATCCTGTATGGTGCTATTTAATAACATTGTCATTAAACTTAACTTTATTGCTTGTTGATATTGTACTTGCAAAACCAGATGAAATTTAGGCTAGATTGATTCATTAACAGGATGATTATTATAAAGCAATGATCTATTTCTGTATACTGTGTTGGCTCAAAATGTTATATCAATATGATATTAGGAGATCTTGAATCATCTGCAAAGGATGCCAAAACGAGTAGAGACCCTCCATTATTTTTAGACGTTGGAAAACGAGCATCCGACGAGCTTCAGGATTTAGTGCATGGCCTTACAACGAGGGATGCTGCACGAAGGTTATCTTTTCATATTTTTGATATACCAAAAGCGGGCATCAGTGAGCGAACAGTTTTTAATGGAGGTTTTTATTTCTAAAGGTTTGTTTGGGATGAAATAAGGGTTCATCCTTTCTGGCGTGGCGAACTTGTCGATTCGGGGTCGAATTTTCATTCGGACTTGAACAGCATTGACAGAATGTCTCGTTCAGAAACAATGTCTGACGCTATGACTGGCCACGAAGAAAATGCTGCAACTCCATTGTTGAGTCCACAAAAGGATTTGTCTGTGAACTTGAGCGACGTTACATCGTTGGTTAATCAATCAAAATCAGTTGGCAATAGAGGAATGAGCGAGCCTACAAACTTAATGCTTAGGTAAGATATTATTACTTCTTTTTAATAGATTTTATTTTGACTAAGTTTATTACACGTGTTGCTAAAATTGATTTATTTTTATCATGTAAGAATGTGTAAGAGGAAAACTTTACGCAAAGCATTTCTGTATCAACGATTTGCGACTCAACGTGACTTTTTTAGTGCATTTAAGCTCATCTTTGTGCTTGTTTATTTAATGTTGGTAGAAGTGAATTATGTGAAAGTTGTTTTTTTAGCTTCAGGCATGGATTGTATCTTGTGAAGGGGATTCGATCAGGCTCCAATGAGAGGGCTTGTTAGCAGTAATCAATTGAACCTCTGCAATACCTGGTACAATCTAGCGTAACGGCTTCAGCTTACTAAAAAGAAGTAATTGCTGGTAAATATGTTGTCATGAGAGAAAGTAAACTCGTTGCCAAATATATATATATATATATATATTTGATTTGATATGTTTCCATGATATTGCACTTAAATTAGACTTTCAGACTTAATTTGTATTGAATTCTTCGCACTTGACTTTTGGTAACAAGCACGTCAACAAAATACTTGACAAAGTTTAGTCAAAAAAATAACATGTGAAACTATAAATATTTTTATTTCAATTTTTTTTAATGTTATAATTGAACAACTTTCATCATTGAGATTCTGGGAATGGGAATGTCAAATTTTGTTTTCAGACTTTTCTCTCGTGTAAAATTCTTTTTTATCTTACACCTGCACAGCACAATTTTTATTCATTGTGGTTGAACCTGCAATACTTACAATAATTAGAAAAAGTAGTTTTGGGTATTTTTTTTGGTTAAATTGCTCAAGCACATGATGTTTTCGAGTTTACATAATTTGGATACACGACAAGATGCTCTGCCTTCTGAGCTACCGGGATTGACAAAGAGGGAGCTTCTCTTAGCTGGAACCTTCTGTTTTTCACTCAATGAGGATTGTGATACAAATTTAAAGCAGGTTTTGAGGCTCTGTCTTTTCAATCCTTAGTTTTTTATTAAAGCATTGTTAATCTTTATTATAATTGGGTAAGTGTATGCGGTTTAGGAATGTGTGTGCGCTTTGTAGAATGTAGAAGGGTTGGTTTTTTTTCCTCTCTCTCTTTTGCTACATGTGGTGTAGGGGAAAAGATTAGGATCACTCACTCTCACTGGGACACTCCTGTGGGTGGTAACGAATATTGCTTTGCAATATGAGTTGAATTAATAACAAACCTGTAACGAATGTCGCGAAGCAACATGAGTTAAAATGATATAAAACAAAAATAATGAAATAAAACAAAAATAAAAATTCCCGTCATTTCGACGGGCTGTATACTAGTTTTAAATAAAATTAACATCGTGCAAAGAGTGTGATATTTTTAACAAGTTCTGCGTGTGTTTATTAACTGGTAAACAAATACTATCTGTGCAGGATTATGATACAAGCTCCCCCCCAAACATACACTTTACACTTACAGTACTGGCCTTGAAGAGGTCATGTCAAATCAAGGCAATAGTATTAATGTCATTATTTTTTTTAACAACCTGTATACATTAAACTTCATTTTGAATGTTCAAGCAAGCAATTGTCGAATTTTTATAAAAATTATACGAAACTTTTTCATGACTATGATTTGTTCAAGGTGACGCTGAGCATGTTTTGTATCAGCAAATAATTTAACCTACTGGTTCTTGTCACAGCTAACATATAGGGGTGCTTGTTCCAAAATTAAAAAATATATATATAGTTTTTTGTTTTATGTTTTCCTAATTCAAGTGACATTAGCTCAACACAAAATGCCTTGTCTAACTTTTGAGTGCCGTGAAAAAATTTTGATGTTATAAGAGCGTTGTGGAAAATGTTTCTAACACTTGCGTTGAAAATTGTTGGGAACCACTGGTATAACTGATAACCCAATTCCCTACCCACAATAAACAATGATCGCTTCGAAATAGATGTTTAGAATTTTCAGTTCTCATTTTACGGACAGGTAGGGCTGAGAGTGATATCTGGTAAAAATTATTGGGATGTGGGATCATTGGTCTAGAAAAAATTCTGAGATTCAACTTTTCACATATACTACATTCCCACATTACATATACTTTGTCACATATACCTACATTAATTGACAAGCCACTTAAAGTGTGACATTTCTACAAAGAAATGTAACACCTTAAGTGGTCCATTTGAAGAATGTCACACCACAACCAGTTTTCATGTCACGATAGCCAGCTTCTTCAGCCTGCGTGACCTATTTTTCTTCCCTGCCTATAATTACCCTGTGCAACTTGGGGCCCATAACTGGTGGCAGCGCTGTGGTTGTCGTCACACATGGAAATTAAACATATAACATCCAATCCATTTGAAAAAAACTAATCAACTGATGACGAAGTGCTGTGTCCTGATGACGTGTTCGCGGTTGCTGATGTCATTTACACTGTAGCCAATTAAAAACCGGGAAGGAGGAGGGCCTATTTATTGCCGACTGTAAACATTCGGCGGCCATATTGAAGGGAATTTCATACGACTGCTATTATTCGTCAGGTTTAAGTCAGTACTATAGATAAATTGACACTTATACACAACTGATAAAGGAACACATTTCAGCTGGCAGTGAATTTAATTTAACAGGTCATAATTTCGGATTTCTTTATGTGATAGTTTGGTTTTTGTTTGATCCGTGTCACGTGGTTTTATGAGCTAACCATGCATACTAACTGCACAGGGAAAGTGGAAAATCCGAACGGCAAACTTAACGGTAAATTGGACAAATATTTTGAAATTATTTGAAAATCATGTTTTGAATTTAAAACCACCAATCACGGCTGACTACATGATTTTCTAAGGTTGTAGGAGGGGTTACAGCACTGAATCTTTGCAGCGCTGTGAGCAGTTATGACTCACAGGTAGCCTATATTTGATCGAATTTTTTTTAATTTTAAACATAAAGTTATAGTAACAGGTGATTTGATGTAAAGTTAATACGTGCACGAATGTTGCAAAGCAACATGAGATTACACAACGAGCAAGAGTTTACACAACGAACAAATGTTGTGAAGCTACGTGAGACCACGCAACAAACACATGTTGCAAAATAACATTACACGTTGTGAGTTTACACAACGAATGAATGTTATGAAGCAACATGAGACTACACAACAAACGAATGTTGTGAAGCAACATTTGAGTTCCCAAAAAAATAAATTTTTAACATATAGAAAGAAATATATAAAATGCCTACACATTTACCACCGGGTTCAAACCTTGTGTTTTTATTTTGTCGTGTTGGTGGTAAACTTATTTCAGTTCACAATATTGACAGTCGTGGTTCGGTTAGGTATTTTGATTGTCGGTATTTTGAACCGTCGATTTTGTCGGTATTCTGATTGTCGGTGTTTAGACCTACGCCCATTTCAGTTGTATAAAGACTGGGAATAAACATCATCCACCAATACAAGTTTTACTTAAAAGATTTTAATTAGCAAGGTCGTGTTTGTTTATAACGTGTTTTGTGCTTTTAGATTGAAGGTTGTCAACCTGCAAAAGAAACACTATAAAAGTTTGATGATTTCTTAAATGCTACTACTAACTTTATTGGTGTTTTTAATAGTTTATCATTTATGAGCTCAGTTTTATCAAAGTGAAGTTTATTTAGATTTTCAGTTAAAAAGGTTTCATTGTAATGGGACAGTTATCGGGAATGCACTTTTTTAACTACGCATTATGCCTTTCCATGTGTACCAATTTTTCAAAAACTTTAATTTTGTTACACTTTTCTCATTACTGTACCAGTCACAACTATGTAATGTAAAGAATGACTTTTTTATTATGTGTGATGATATGGTTTATTCTCTTAACTGCACTTTTCAAATTCTAAACAACACATGCACATGAGGCAAATAGAGTTTGAGTCAAGTTCAGAATTGTCTTATTTCAGTACAAAATTGTTTTGAAATCAAATGTGTAAATCTTCTCAGTTCTAGGTCATTCATGTCAGCGTTGGAAACTAAAAAATCAATGTCAGTTATGATGACGAAGGTGATGAGTCCATTATGGATGACATATCAGAACTCTGGTTTACAAGATGATCCATTTTGGACATCAGCAGCTTCTCTTCTTTACCACCCGACAGACTTAATGCTGTCGTCATTAGCCGACATTCCCCGCATTCAAAAGTTATATCCTTTGCAATGGGAAATAAAAAGTTTGCCAGTACCAGCCTTAACTGGTAAGTAGTAAATTCTATGGAAATTATTATGATTAATTATATTTATTTGATTAAAAAGAAAGCTACTAACTACTGGCTTAATAGTTACGGATTGCCTTGAAATAACTACGGGTGACTTCCAAGCCCACTGGAAGCGACTATTAGATGCTGTAAGTAGTAATACGAGCCGATGCACACCTCAAAAGAAGATCCATGTTCTCAACTACATGGCATCACTGGCATCCAATGAATCATTGGTTACTAGGATAGTAGGATATGAATCTCTGAAACAACTTTTGATACATGTAAGTTGTATGTATGTTGTGTGGTTTAAAACATTGACGCAGATGAAAATTCAATTGAATTTTGTTTTGTTTAGGTCAAATCCATCAGTCAAGCAGACGTTGCAATACGTGCTGCTCGCGTCATGGCATTGATAGCGTCGAACATGACTTACCTTGAAAAAGATGCCAATTTTATGGAAATTGTGCTTGCCGTTACAGAGGTCTTAAGAGCTCAATACCGTGATAGTAGATTACGACATAGTTTATTGATTGTCTTAGGGGAATTAGTTATTCTCGTTGCAAGGATGGAGCATGAATATCAGTGTATATTGAATAACTGGTCAGTTCCAGCAGTAACTGTTACTATCATTAACAGGTAAGCATTTTGATTTTTTGTTTATGTTACATAGAAATCAAATATTCTAAAACTATTTTTCTTAGGTGTCTTCAAGAAAATGATGATCCTTACACTAATCATTATGCTGCAAAAATTATAGAAAATGTTTCTTCTTTTCCTGGAAGAATAGCACAAATGCTGGCGCAAAATGATACATGTCATTCTCTGTGGTATTTATTTACACATACAACAATTGATGCTGTTAAAATAACATCAATTTCTGTAAGTATACCATTTTCTCTTCTTTTTTTTTTCATGCAAATACAAGAGGGACGTGTTAGGCTATTTACACACTAACTTAATTTAAAGCAAGATGCAAAACAATATTTTTGTTAAGTATATTTGTTACGTAAAAATATTCTCACCACTATGCAATACTCTTTGTAAGAAATACAAAATTGTTTTCTGTTGTTTTATTATTATTTGCTTGTTGAACATTGAAAGCCTGTTTTTCTTGTTTTGTTTTTTTTTAATATTGTTAAGCTATGTTAAGCTGCCTTACTTTGCACTTGTTATGTACTGATACATCAGATCAGGGGCGAATTTGGTTTGGAGAGCTAAATTTAAGCTTGTTTTTACACGTCAAACTTTTTTGATCAAGTTCCATCAATCCGTCATTTGGTATACAAACTGAATAAATCGACCCTTTCTATTATCCTAAATGGTTCAGTCTGATTGGTTTTACACCTTTCATGTTGGTTGTATCAAGAAATCCTATAACTATCATTGACACAAGTTACTGATTAGTGATTGATTTCAATATAGGAAAAGAGTGGTTTCAAACTACTATATGTTCCTCAACTAAAAGATTATTTCACAAATAGAGATTACAAATTACATTATTAAATAAAGATTACAAATTACATTATTAAATAAAGATTACATTAACTATTTTGATTATTTATTTCAGGCACTGTGTCGTATGACATTACATTCCGTTCATATATTTCAAGCAGTATTGGAAAAAGCTGGACTTATCGGCATTACAGAAGCCTTGAAGAATACTTCAGTGCGCATTCAGCAATCTGTTTTAACTATGGTTGGTGCTGTACTGGCTGCTAACATTCATACACAAAAGTTTGCTCAGGACAAGGTAATTGACATTGTAAACTGAAATAGTGTTAACATTACGTAAGTGTGTTCATGATGGAATTGCATTGCAGGAACTTCTTCAAAGAGTTTTGCGTCTCTTAGAAAGTCCATGCACTGTTTTAAGAGCCAAAGTATTTTTGGTGATTGCTGAAATCATTAAGCATAACAGGGATGGACTTGTTATGTGCTGTCAAGCAAGGTATAGAACATCACTTTTATATGTTTACACAAAATTCTTTTATGAAAAGATGTGCATTCGGCAGTCATTCATGTTTAAATATATTTAGTAAACAAGTTTTCTGCAGGTGTAACTTGTTCCACACTGCAGGTGTGGACTCAATAATTAAGTGAAAAGATTCAAGTACAATCAACTTTCAATATTTATGATTCGCCACCTGTGAAAATTACATTCATACTTCAGCAATTGTAAATTTCATTGAAGGTGTATATACAGTATATTCAAAAAGTGCTAGTGTCACCATATGTAGTCTTGCCCTTATATCTTTGCACTATAATAACATACTTTAAGACTTTATTGCAATGATTCTCAGCTTACTGGCACTCCGAGTTTGGATGTCGATCTGATTTTATTGATTTATTTATTTACTAGCTATATGCCCGTCAACAATGATGGAAATATTTTAGCTCATGATGTCAACATGACGTCATTCTAGTGTGTTATATTGAGAGTAATAATTTAACAGCTGCAGCTACAATTTTTTGCACCTGCACATGCACCTGCAAAAAATTTCTGATTATGGTGCGAGAGACATAAACATGTAAACATGCAAACACAAAAACACAAGCAAATTATTATATTAATATTTAAAATTTCACACACCAAAGAAATTGAGATTGAGATTTAAAATAGCAATCACTATGTACAAAATCCGACTCTTTTGATCAAACCATAAGCTTGAAAATGTGGCTCCCAAGTAGGGTTGCCACCTGTCTTATTTTAAAGGAGAAAAGTAAGTTTCAATAACAATGTATATCATTTCTCAACGATGAGCCTGACATACCATTTTCATTGTCATTTTTTGGCCTGCTTATCCCAGCCGGGTTGCGGTGGGCAAGCTTACGCAGCAAGGACCTCCATCTTGTCCGATCCTTCGCTGCAACACAAACATTCACCCAGCTGTTGAGAGGATCCTCTCTCAGACGTTGAAGAGCTGGTCTTGCTGATTCTTGATCTTTCTTTAGGTCTTTTGTTGATTGTACACGTGTCCAAGATCCAGTAGGCCACTTTTTTCCCCGAGCCATCTTATTTGAGATTTATCTATCCAGAGAAGTAGCAGTTTGAGGCTTTCTCAAATTACAGAACTTTGCACTTTGTCGAGCACGTCTGCAACTCGTCGAAGGAACCTCATCTTGGCCGCTTGCACCTGCGTTCTCGTTCTTTCGGTCATTACCCAGAGCTCATGACCATAGGTGAGGGTAGGGCGGAAGATGGAATTGAAGACGGAGAGTATTGAATAACTTGGGCTGAGAAGCAAGTTTAAAACCAAAACAACGAATTTATTCGAGTAGCACAAAACTGATAAACACTAGCATGAAGTTACCAATGGCTTGCTGGAATACATCAGGAAAAAAAAGAAGCAAGAATCACTTGCAATAAAGAGAGAAATCAAGCAGCAGCTGCCATCTAATGGCAAGAGTGCGCAAGGCTTATGGTGCCAATTTCAACACCCCTTTTCGCAATAATGCGTTCGCCACATTCGCAATACAGAAAATACACTATTTGAGGTTATTAGCGAGCACTAATCATCAAGTCCAATGAGGACCAACATCTTCTCGAAAGAGTCCTTCGGCAACGGTTTTGTTAACACATCTGCCATCATTTCACTCGATGGACAGTAGAGCATGTTGATTGTCCCCTTTTCTCTAAGATCACGAAGTAGGTGGTGACACACATCAATGTGTTTTGTACGTGCACCGCATCTATCTGACTCTACCAATTTTATACATCCCTGATTGTCTTCGTGAACAGGAGTGGGTTCGTCAGCTCTCAATTCCTCCATATCAAGGAGTAGCTGTCATACCCAAAGCAGTTCTTTAGCTGCATGCGCAGCAGCCGCATATTCGGCCTCTGTGGACGACGTCGCCACTGTAGATTGTTTCTTGCTGCACCATGCCACAGTACTACCACCAACACGGAAAACATACCCACTTGTTGATTTTTGGTCTTTACGATCTCCTGCCCAGTCTGCGTCAACATAGCATGTGAGGTTTGTTCCGCCTGAAGCTGATAGACGCAACTTCTTGTTGCTAGTTCCGTGAAGGTATCACATCACTCGTTTGACTGTCTTCCAGTCTGCTTCAGTTGGGTTTTCCACACGTCTTGCAAGCAGTCCAACAGCTGTGGCAATGTCGGGACGACTCACCATAGCGATCCAACGGCTATACTCTGTGTTGTTTGGAAACACTTTACTGTCATTAGTGCTTGCAGATAGGAAACCAGTTTCCATCGGGGTTCGAGCGGGTTTCGGATCATTCAACTTATGGCTGTGACAATCTTCATACGTTGCGACAAGAGTATGTTTCCATTGTCATCTCGTTCGACCTTGATTCCCAAGTACGAGGAAACCTTGCCAAGATCGCGTATTTCAAAATGTTCTGCAAGTTGCTTATCCACTTTTCTGGTAAGTTCGGCCGATTCGCCAGCTACCAACAGATTGTCGACGTAGAGTAAGATGTACGTCATCTTATTCTGATTATCATTTTGCATAAACAAACAGGCATCCGCATTGCTTTGTTGAAAGTTCATCTGTCGTAACACGCAGACAGCTTTTTCATTCCAAACTCTAGCTGCCTGCTTTAGCTTGTACAAACTGCGCTGCAACAAACAAACCATGTCTTTTTCTTTTACTTCAAAACCCGGTGGCTGCTCCATGAAGATTTCTTCTTCTAGCTCACCGTTGAGGTAGGCACTCTTTACGTCTAACTGTCTGACATATAGTCTTTGAGCCACTGCAATTGACAGTAGCACTCTCAAAGTGTCATGTCTCACTACCGGCGCATACGTCTCGTCGAATCACAGCCATACCTTTGGCTGTAGCCGCGTGCCACCACACGAGCTTTGTGAGTGTCGATTTTCCGGTAAGCATTTCTTTTTACCTTAAACACCCACTTGCAGGTGATTGCCTTCTGTCCCGGTGGAAGCTTCGTCAATATCCACACATTGTGTTGTTTGAGAGAGTCCATCTCTTGTTTTGCTGCACATTCCCACTGCGTTCGTTCGTGACATGGTAGTCTTTGAACAGCTTCCCAGTCGATGGGTTCTTCATCGTCGTCTATTTCCGCCTTCAGACACATGCGGTCTGGGGGGTTGACCTGCTGTTGACCTCTCAGACCGTCTTAAGACAGGATTATGGGGAGTCTCAGCATCCACGGGATGTACAATCTTCTCCTTCCTTGGTCTTCCTTGTTGTTGTGGAACGTCTCCTGTGGTGGGTGGCAAAACCGGCATATCTTGTCGTATCCTCGATATCGATGCTTCCATCATTAGTCTCGTCGTGCTCGACATTGCCGTCAATGTCATTTTGCGAATCGGCTTCATCAGAAATGTAGTCCTCTTCAAATGTGGTTGGGTACCACGTTTGGGTACCCTTTTTGCTCAGCAACCTTCAGTTGGTCGATTGGTCCTACGGTCTATCTTCTATAAATCGAACGGTTTGACTGTACCATACCTTGCCTGTCTTGGGGTTTATAATCCTGTAGCCTTTAGTATGTTCTCTGCATCCAAGAAGCACACCCTTTTGTGCTCGTTCGTCGAGCTTGCGGCGTTACTGTCTTGGAACCATGCTGAAAACTTTGGCTCCAAACACTCGTAGGTGAGAGACGTCAGGTTTCTGACCTTCAAACAATTCATATGGCGTCTTGTCTTTGCATGACGTGAGCAAACGGTTCTGGAGATAATTTACATGCAGAACTGCGTCGGCCCAATATTTCATTGGTAGGCCCGCATCAATGAGCGAACACCTTGCCATCATGATCACAGAACGATTTTTACGTTTGGCCATCCCATTTTGTTGAGGCGTGTGCACTACAGTAGTCTGGTGACGATTACCAGCAGCCGACAGACTCCTCTGTACTTGATGGTTCACATACTCACGACCATTGTCACTGCGTAAAATCTTGATGTTGCGTTCGAATTTTGTGTGCATCTCGGCAACGTAGTCGTCGATTGCATTGGCCACCTGTCTTTTCTCACGGAAAAATCTCACAACAGTTGCTCTCAAAAAATCATAGATGAAGGTCAGCACGAACCTATTTCCACCGGCTGACTCTACCTGCATCGGTCCACACAAATCGGTATGGACGAGATCGATGGGTTTTTTGGTTCTCAATACACTATGTTGAAACGGTTTGCTAGCAAACTTACTGCTTCTGCAACACTCACAAATTTCACTGTCGGGGTCAACGTCCGACACTAACTCTAAACCTGTAACTAACTTGTCACGAAACATTTTCACAATGCACTGTCACGATAACCAAATCGTCGGTGCCATTTCTCTAGCGTGGCTGTAGCCTGAGCACTGTTGGCTGCCTCCTTTGTAGGTAGCACATGCAGTCGGTAAAGACCACCAGTGTTTCTGGCCTCCACTCGTAGATGTTCGTGAGATGCCTGGTCTCTTGGGAACAGATACGCCATCTCCTCGTCGACAAATTCTACACCAATTCCGCACTGCAATGCTCGTCGAACACTCAGCAAGCTTTCCTCTAGTGACGGAAAGTACAGTACGTTGTCCAGCTGGAAAGACTGTATTTAGCCCGATGTCGAGCGTCATGTGATGGCACCGCAGATGTTCGCACGTCGTCCATCTGCACACTTTATTGTGTCGGTGGTCTTGGTGAAACCAAGCGTAAAGAAGTGGCGGTTGGAGATCATATGACTTGTGGCACCTCAGTCAATGCACCACTCCAATCCATTTGTACGGGGTCTGGTAGTTTCGATGAGCCGCGGCACCTCCAGTTGTGGCTTCGATGAGTCGGCCAGGTGGTTTGCCTTGTCTCTGGTGGAATCATTTTTTTTGTTTGGGCAATTTTTAGACAGGTGACCTCGATGTCCACAATAATAGCAGGAACGTGTGTCTTTATTATTTACTTGACATCCACTTCTGTTGTTTCTTATACGACGGCCTCTCGCTTCTCGAAAGCTTTGGATCCTCCACGAAAGCCACTATTTCGATGTTGAGGCTTTGTAAGGTTGGCACGTTTGACGTGGTCGTCTGCTCTGGTGAAGTTTGTTCTCACCCCAGCCAGTCTTTCACCTTCTGCTTTGAGTCTTTGGCACACCACGCTCAGTTTTGTGTTCTCCGTGCTGCTCTCTAATCCGGCAACAAACGGAGCCCAGGAATCCGGAAGACTAGACAGAATGCAAGAGGCTGCGATGTTGTTGCTGATTTCCTGACCTGCCTCTGCCAGCCCATGTAGGATGTTTTTCATCCTATCGACATATTGGTGTATAGTACCGGACCTCCATTTCGTGTTGAACAGTAAGCGTAACTGTTGGTGACGAGCGCTAGTAGAACCATGGGCATGTTCAGCCTCCAAGGCTTTCCATACTTCCATCGCTGTGTTACAACCACATATGTGTTTTAGTTGTCCATCAGCTAAACAGGGCAATCGTGGCCTTTGTTTTGATGTCCTCAGCAATCCATTTTTTATTCGGTACCTTGGGTTTGGGTGCGGTCACATACTGGTGCAAATTCATGAGTTGCAATTGAAAGCTCATCTTTTCTTTCCAGTGGTAATAGTTATCATCACCCAGCACACGGAAACCAAACTGTTTCTTTAGAACAGCTAAAAAGGAAACACTACAAAGTCGGGAATACACTCATGCTAAACAGTTCACATCAGTCCTGGTGCTTGGCCCATAACCTATTGAATAACTTGGGCTGAGAAGCAAATTTAAAAACAAAACAACGAATTTATTCGAGTATCACAAAACTGATGAACACTAGCATGAAGTTAGCAATGGCTTGCTGGAATACATCAGGAAAAAAAAGAAGCAAGAATCACTTGCAATAAAGAGAGAAATCAAGCAGCAGCTGCCATCTAATGGCAAGAGGGCGCAACGCTTATGGTGCCAATTTCAACAGAGTTTTGTCTGTTTGCTTAACTCCCGCTTACAAATGACTCCTTGATACAGATGATGCATTACTGCACCAGCTTCCCCAATTGGTCTATCGGTTTCCCTTTCCATCCTTCCATCCCTCGAGAACGATACCCTGTGGTACTTGAAGTTCTCCACCGAGGCCCCACTTACATGTAGGAATGTATTGTTGTGGTTTTCGAGAGACCACGAGTGTCTCGGTCTTAGCAGTGTTGATTTTCATAGAGGCCGATTCACATTCGAGTGCAAATCTGTTCAGTGCGTGCTGTAGGACAGACTGGGAGAATGCCAGTATTGCAAGGTCAGACTGGGAGGATGCCAGTATTGCAAGTCATCTGTAAAAAGCAGATGACTAACATCGACGTTCTCAATCATGACACTCTCACCGCCTAAGCTGCGTCTGACGATTCTGTCCATATATATATGACGAACAAGAGAGGTGACAATACGCACGCACCCTTGATAGAATCTAGCACCCACAGCCAACGGCTCTGATCTACGCCCGCCTACCCAAACACAACTCTTGCTCAGTGTACAGGGACAAGATTGCCCCCACAAGTTAGTCATCCACCCTGTACTCCTTGAGCACCATCCATTTTAACATTAATTTTTCTATTTAAGTACCTCAAAATACTATAGAAACCAATACTATATCGATTTTCGATCTGCTTAATGCGTTGGCATTATTTCGTGAATACCTTCAAATACCCTAAATCACGTGGGGTGTGGGATGGACATAAAGAAAGTTAATAATTGGATGACCTTGAAAATGATTTTTATTGTCACTTCATTCAGTAACTTCATTGGTTCATATATATAACATATGACCCATGGCCAATATATATAACAATATTTTAATTAGAATTTTCATACCACTAATGGTTTTTGCCACATTTAGCTGTGACCGATCTTTTACCTCATCCTGTATATAAGCCAATGTTATCTCCCTCAAACAGTGCTCGAATTGGGCCGGAACGCACCGGAACGCTGTTCCGGTTGTTAATAAAAATTTCCAAAAGTGTTCCGGT